>CM073777.1:51967136-52050688 GCA_037158775.1 Hetaerina titia
CTCACGTCTCTAGAAGAACTAGGCGTTCAACCGCCGCTCGAATAAAAAACACGATCGGAACCACGATTTACAAGAGACTCCGGTAGTGCCGCTCTCCAAATCCCGGCGACCGACGCCTCGGTTGCCGGCGATAACAGACACTCGGTAAATACAGGCACGTCCTGCTATCGAGAAAACGTGATTTACACTGAAACCTGCGGGCCACTATGCAAACAAGTGTCCCGATTCTTTGGCCAAGAGATGGCGTTATGGAGCTGTTTCACCCACCAAAGGAGAAATAGACGGCACACACAAGAGGAAACGACAGTAGGAAAGCCATGATACAACCTCATAAAGGATAGAAACAGTGAATTTCGTGGCACTCATTAAGAGAAGAGCCACATTGGCCAAATACACATTCAAACAAGAAAACCCGCCATTTCGTTTATTTCTCCTTTGGTTAGGGAAAAGATCCCAAACGCCATCGCTTTGCCAAAGAATCGGGGTACTTGGCTGAGTAAATCCCCCGCAGATTTCGGTGTAAATTACGTTTCCTCGATAGCTCAAGTGTGAAATGTTCTTGGAGGCCTTCTTCAGGTCAGACTCCGAGTCTGATCTGAAGAAGGCCTCAGAGAAGGCCGAAAGCTCAAACAATCTACAATGTGTGTCCTTTTACGTGTTATCTATTTAAATTTGTACACACAAGTGTATATATAAATCATTAATACAGTGATAAACCCGAAGGTCGGTTTGGTAGGTGATGGTAGAGTTCACCCTAGAAGGAATCCAGACTGACAGAGTGTGAAATTCACATATCAGGGTAGGAGGGCCAGTTCCTTTCCCTGTGCCGGTTATGCTTTCCAGGATGATCTGGAACGTGAAAAATCACTTTGGTGGAGCTGCAGGTGCCCAGAGAGGCTTGCCCGGGAATTGAACCCGGGCAAGCCTCTCTGGTTAGTAGACCAACGCTCTACCCCTGGACTACCGCGACCCCCCCCCCTCCAACACACACACACCAAGATAATACTAGCGAAGACAAACACAGAAACACACTAAAAAGAAACACGCGTATTCCGAATTTTCGGTAGCGATAACTACCTTTTTCATGTGGGAGAAGCAACTCAAACTGAGAAACACCCTTTGCTCCATACCCTAGCGTTAGTTTGCAGGGTGCTACGTAGATATAGTATGTAAAAATCTTTCCTCTCACTACAGCGACGGTTCGACCTTTAGTTTCCCATTGGATAGATTCGATTGTCGGACCCTGGTGCTTTTAAACTTTTTTATTTTTCGTCTTTCTTTCTATTTATAAGCGAGTGACGCGGGTGTTTTTCTCCTTCTCACACCCCACCAGCCTTTCCCACGTTCGCCTAAACCGACCACGCCGTCGACGCCCGCCAGAGGGTGGCCGACCACGATGGGTCGGCCGGCCGAGGGCATTGCACGCGTCGTCGTCGTTCGATCCTCTCCAAGTTTCGTTCCGTTGACACCCGCTCACAGGCGTCTCTCATCATAGAGGCCGTCATATTTTTGAGTTTCACAAGGGTGAAAATCAAAAATAAATATAATTCATGGGGAGTGCTCGAGCACTGGGAATCGAAAAATCAGTAAAACATAGCCGAGTAATAGGAGGTGTTCTATTTTGAGTCGGGTTCATTGTTGCACCACGCGCGGTAGGGATCAGTTAGGTACAGTGGCCAGTGTACTAGCTTCACATCACGAGGGCCAGGATTTGAATCAAGTTGGCAGCAATCTGTTCAGAGGTATCGCGATCTCAGCTTGGGGTTTCATGGGTAGATTCCCGATATCTCAATAAATGTTGAATGGGAATCGACCCAACTGTTTGTTCACAGGCATCATTTCCATCATTCATCCTAGGTTGGTCATGAGACAACACACTTAACTATCGTTATAGTAGGGAAGGCAATCAAATGCTCGGATCATTTGGATCTCTGGGGATGGATGGATAATTTTTAAGAGGTAGGATTTTCAGGAAATAGGGAAAGGTGGAAAGAAACTCTGCGTCGGTATTAATATACTCTAAACGGAAGCGCCGAGGTGATACGATTTCGGTTCACGCGAGTCTTGGGAATAATTAATTTACAACGCAATGGGGATGACCGATAGGAGCAAGCTACGTAAACTCCATATTGAAGCATGCCTACATTGGTAAGGTAACTCCTATTGCTCTAGCTTCGGTGAAAATCCTCTAGATTAGAGGATTAGTATACTATATGAACCGATTCCCCTCCCCCGTGTCATCTAATATCTGCCTACTTGCCATGAAAGGGAAAGTAGTCTGTTTCCAAGGGAAACTTATCAAAATTTAATAAAACTGAATGGTTTACGGGTACAAATTTCACCTAACGACAGTTAATTGTTGACGTTTACGAAATTCCCCCAAAATTTGACTCTACGTATGTTTGCCTACGGCCGACTTCGATGGGACACACTCGCGACCCGCAGAGGTCAATGAGTACGGCTCGTCCCATCCAGATTCGAGCTTGGAATACCTCGAACTGTTTCATTCATCCATTCGGTATTATATGAAATGATAGAATTTTCGAATTGCATAACGATATTAAATATACCAAAAACTCTCAAGGAATATAGAAGATGTTTTGCAACAAATTTTACCTTCAATGAATACTTTGTAGTATAATACTCACAATGTCCTATCCTAGCGTAAAATCAACTTGTTGACCACTTGGGGAACACTTTTTCATTTTGTCAAGCAAATAAATTTCTTTCGTTCTTCGCTAGTTCCATTACAGGTATTTATATCATTTTTCACGTGTTTGCTCATCAAACAATTTTTAAACCAAACCAAGAGAATTAATATTTGGTGCACAAACTCATACTTGGATCGAACAAAACTGTAGGACATACACTTGAATGGTTTTCAATTCAAGCCGTGTCAACCGAAGTGAATGGTTGAAACATAAAGCAAATCTCCGCGAGTCAAAAGACCGATCTGTTACGGGTAAAAAATGTACACGGCCTACCAAATCTCCTTAGTTCCCTCAACTCAGCATTACCTTTCTATATATCCCAGAATCATCTCCTGTACAATACATTTATTAATTCCAAGAATCTCCTTTCCTCAGATACGGATCTCAGGCTCCAATTTTTTACCATTTTGTCCAGTTTTCTATAGAACCAAATATGAAAACCCTCCGGCCACCCGACATGAACCTTTTCTGTTGCAAAGAACAATAGACTATTTCAATGAAATAAAAGAGAACACTAGTTTTTCACTTGAGGGAATTTCAACTGACCGGAAAAAATGCCGTTTACCGTATGAACAAGGGTAAAAGAGAAATCCACGAACTCGGTTTTCCAACTCTGCATTGCAGATCACTCGCTGACTTTTAGGGAATAGGATTTATGCTGTACGGTATTATATCTTTTACTTTAATTGCACCTCATCACCATTTACGTAAGGATTCCATTAAACACACAGACCTGAAACAACCAAATTTTCATGAGTTTCTTAACAACACAATATGACACCCTGACCTACAATAAACCCTTCTTACAGTATATTCGCATGGACTTGTACGTTCTGCTTCCCTTCCCGTCCAGCATGACTATCCTTTTCATTCCCGTATTAGTATTCCTGTAGTAGCATTATATATATGTATATGATTATGGTTCCTTCTTCCACCTGACCCTTAACCATAACATTGAAGATAATTACAAACATCTTCGCCTAAGGTGGAGGAAAACCCTACGAGGTGGGAGTCGAACCCGCGACCTCTAAGTTGCCAAGTGAGAACATTATTCCGCCGCCAGTGGGTCCGGAAAATGTACAAAAAGATAATATCCAAATGCAATATAGTTATGATCATGATGAATATTAGAATTTTATGCGTTTGGGAAATCAGTTAACGATTCAAGAAGCCGATATACAGATTTAAATTTTATATAATAAAAACGGACGCTTCTGATATGATTTTCAAATCCCAGATACCAAACGCTCATAGAAAATAATTTCCTATTTTGTGGTTTTTAATCATTGATTCAAATCAACTCTTTTTTAAACTCTGTTCTTAACATCCTCTCGGTGTCTTAATCACGTTAAGGCAGACGGAGAATGCACCATTTCAGGGGGCTTCTACCCAATCTCCTGAATCTTCCATCCGGTCAATGCTTCAAGGTGGTGTGAAATACATTTTGTAGCATTTACTAATGCTTTTATTTTTGGATAGTCAACCTTTAATATTTGATTCAGGGGCCCCAATGGTCGTATTTAGGCCTCCGCTCCCTCCCATCAAACCTCTCAGTGGACCACTTGCGTTTCGACATTCACCCCGAGCACGTTTTCCGCCGTTTTAACCCGTAACCACACATCCCTTGCTCACCCCCCTCTCTCTCTCTCTCTCAAATATCTATATCTTCTTCATTTGTTTTCCTCTTCGGATCCCTCTACTTCCATTTACAAACCCTCCACTGCAATGTACGCGCCGAATTTATGTGAAAAAATTCCGGAGTTTATGCAAATTGACTGAACAGCGCTCTTTTATTCCTCATGATTTCCCACGGGTAACAGTTTAATTTCTGCCGAATGCACGTCTCACCGCCTCGTGCGGCTCTTCATAAAATAACTCATATTATTCACTTTGCATGAATTTTTGAAATTGTAATTTGATTCATTAACTTTTGATAAGGTGAATATCGAATTTTTTTTTGCCTGGACTTAGGTCACGCGCCAAATTTTAATAGTGTCCCGATTTATTAATACTACAATACCTATTTGAATTTTAAGCAGAATTTTTGTATTTGGAATGATCTGAACGTAGACACAGTTTATATGGCCCGTCAAGGTAGTTTTTTTTACGTACAAATGACTGTGCTTAATGCAGAAAGTCAACGTGGAATTTTTAAAAACATTGTAAAACTGTTTTACTCTTTCGTTTTCAACTTCCTTGATGAGGATCGAAATGAAATAAAAATAGTCACGAGCGATCGTCAAAAAATCTAATAATTTCAATAAACACGCGTAAATATAAAAAACCAAAACTTCGTTTTACTACAAAGTTAATGAAACAATTGCACTGAGTTACAGCCGAGGGCATCAATTACTAATGGAAAGAAATGAAGTAGAAAACACAAGCATCGAACTTCCATCAAAACTGCATTTTTGTGATTAAACTCGATGGGCACGTTTTATCCGAGCTTTGCCTTTTGGAATTACATTAGTAAAAAAAAATTAAATTTTTGTACTATTGACTTAAATTCATGATACTGTAAAATCTTTTATTAAATACTGATTTAGATTTCTTTTGCAGACGATTCGGGTAAATTTATATCGTTCATTTAGACCTCCCGAATACCAAGTGCATGGTGAAGAATATGAAAGACCTTAAGAGCCCTTCCTCGTAAGGTAAAACTCTTCATAGAGTATGCTAAGCCAAATATGCTAAAGTAAAATATGCCTAATCAAAATGCGGACTAGGGTGAATCTCGTGTATTCGATGAAATGAAATCTATGACTCATTTGAATCAGCAAGCATTTCATTTGAAACATCAAACATTTATATGCAAATGGATTTCATTAAACGATGTAGACGAACTATCTCCGAGAGATAAATGTTGACCAAAGGTACTTCCGACGACTAAGGGAATATCCCAATGCTAGTATTCAGGTCACCAGACGATTTTCTTCAGCAAAGTAATTGTACAGGATAAATAAAAGGCGCCGTTTCTGTACTGATAAACTAAGAATAAGACAATCATTACCAGATATCTCCATTACTAACGGATGAGTATCTTGCTTACAGTGATTGGCTAAGGAGTATCTACAGCGAACATCAATATTGATTTCCCGGCTATGCATATAGTGTGGGAAGGATGTGTGCGTGTAATTCTCAGAAGTGAAGAGACAGCAATTTAGTATCCTTGCTTATTAGGAACACATTGATTCCTGAGAACATGATTGATATTTGAGGGCTGAAATACAAGTACTACCTTAACGGTTGACGCAGCACACTTATGTACTAATATACATAGCTTCTCGTTATGTATAATTAGGACGGTGATGAGAACTACCTCCAGCTGTTCGTGTAAATACACAAAATTTCACTCATTAAGGACTATTTCAAGGAAATGAGATGTTTGCATTTGAATATACGAGGCCCTCAGAATAGAGGATGGTTCCCAGAAGCTGAAATTCAATTTACAAGATCATCCGGTAGGTGAAAAGACTAATTTTAATGACTAATCTTTGGTGTGATAAATATTATTTGTCTAACGTACACAGGATTTAATTAGCATTTTTAGGTGACTTTTACTACTTTTTTAAAGGACTTGTACATTTAATATGTCTTTGAGAAACGATCCCAAGATAATATGAATGATTAATAGGAAAACCACAAAGTCAAAGGGGAACGAATTTGTAAAAGTTTAATGTTTGTTTAAATATGTGAAATTTTTGCAGTAAATTGAATTTAATGAAGCCACCATTAATGTCTAAGATGATCCTGAACTAGATTCATTCCAAATTCATGAATATTTTCTCATATACTATGCAAAAATTAATAATTCCTATTAATACAATATTATATCACATTTTAAAAGCAAGTCTTGTAGGTATTTTAAATTATTTTAAATTATTTATAAATTACAGTTTTTTAAAAATGCCAGCACATTAGGCTGGAGAAAAAATAAATAGCAAAATTCAGAAGCAAAAATTAGTTCTGGGAACATCCGTTTCAGCAAAGACTCCACAATAAAATAATTCAATAATATTCGAACACAAAAACAGAATAAATATAAAGTTACAACATTCCTTAGGATATATGTAAGCTGACAAATATCTTTTCATGTCGATTAAAACTTGAATTCGACTTATAACCGAGTCGAAAGGGGGGCGGGTTGGCATCTTCTGGACCAGTGACTTTGCACACGGATTGCCAAAATTGAATAGTTTTGCTACATACCTCGGCTATTGAAAACTTCTGGTTGACAAATATTTCGCTTCTCTAGATTTCTTTTCCATGTGTTTTCAATCATTTCAGCGCTTCGGCACGAGTTTTTATAAATCCATTTCACCATAAATTTCCAATCAAACTTTTACGTACCCGAATCATTATTGTTTTTGATGCATGCTCGAGTCTAGGATTATAGTTGATATTTAAGGTAGAGACATACAAATCGATTCATAGACGTGCAGTGTAGCATTGGAAAAGACAAGTCAAGGGAACGAAAGGAAGTAAAAAATGGGGCACACTCAAAATTTACTTCCTCATGGGGTGGAATAAGGAAAATGAAAGAGTGTACCAATGACTCGGCAGGGGGATGTACGCACACTGAAACGGAGGGAGAGAGTCGGAAATTTAGGTGAGTGAAAGAACGTACATACATATGAGGGCGTCCGGACGGTCCTCTTTAAAGGTTAATGTAAAAAATGTTGTTTTTCCCTCAAGTGTACACTATTCCTTTCTGCAACTGACATACTGTAGTTAGTCATGGGAAAGTAATCTAACAACGGCATGTGGGTTTTTGGTGGACACAATGCAGTGGTCTCTTTTGGATTAAGGGACGCTTTTGAACCTCTGAACCCTGCCCGGAACTCCGCTAAGCGCCTTAACTGTCTGCATTATAATAAAAAAATCTTCAGACTCTCATAATTTCTGTCCCAGCATTACCTTACCCCTACATTCCATTTAACTCTCGAATCCACGTAACTTCCGTCCATGATGTCTATAATGCATAATATTATCCTCTCTCCACCTCAATTTCCCAGCACTCTCTCACGGGCAGCAATATTCCATAGCCCTATCTCTCTTATTCAATGTTTTATCTCAATTTCCCAGCACTCTTTCCACTGTCACAGGCAGTAATATTCCATATCAACATCTCTCTTATTCAATGTTTTATCTCAACACTAGGTACACCTGGACCTAATCTGCTCTCATTGGCCCACCAAACTACATTTCCAAATCTAACTTATTTTCTCAGTACATTTAAGATACTCTTAGCCATCGTATTATACCAATTATTCTGCAAATCTCCAGTTTGATTTGTTCTGTCGTATCTTTCATTGTATTAAACAATATTTTTCTTATTTGACCCATCATAGTTATTCTATCTCCTTGGATGTCTCACCAATTCAATCATAATTATTTAAACTTCCATTGTCCTCATATGTTTTTACAAAAAGTATTGTTCTTCGAGCCTGATTTTCGCCTTAATACGAGTTCATCGCAGTTTTTGTTCCACTTGCGAAACAATTTCATCGGTCAGAATACTGGGCCTACCACTTCGCTCTTCGTCATGGACATTTGTTCGTCCATTTTAAAAATCACAGCACCATTGTCTAACCTTTCCTTCACTCATAACTGTAGGTTCATAAACTAGGCATAATTCCCGATAAATTTCAGCTGCCGACAATCCTTTTGCATACAAGAATCGTAGGGCAGAACGCACTTCACAGCTGGCGGGATCAACGATTGTCGCGGACATTGTTGTTTGCATGCACGGACAAGCAAACGACTTCTGAAACAAAACAAATGCTGCTATAGCTTCTCAATGAATCAGTAGATGGCGCTGCAGGAGCAAAACGGTGTTCTGAAGCGCCAATATTTAAATATAAGCAAACGGTACCTACTTTAAGAATACTCCTCGTAGTTCTTAGCCTACCATATGCCTATCATTCTGTGTACTTCCTTCAGGCTAATTCCGAATAGAAGTTCTGACGTTTCCTGCTCTCCCCTATATTTCAAATCATCCCGCCTGAGATACTTTGCTGATTAACCCTTTTTTATACAAAAGCATTCTCATGGATTGTTTTTACTCATATACCATTACTCATTACCTTTTTATAACTTCTTGTCAATGTCATGAGTTTTATCCATGTCCTTATTTTCTCTCTATGTTATTTCTCAGATTGTTAGCGCTGGTATTTAATGCCGTTTATATTTCAAATTATAGCATAAAACTTTAATCGTATAATTCTCTTTTTTCTTCGTACATTATTCGCTATATTTCACGATCGCCAAATAACCATGTGATTTTCTATCTGCTCCCGCGAAACTATGCGAATTGACGAAAAACTTGATTTTAAAACCTAATTTAAAAGATTTTTACTATTGAAAAAAATTAACCTTTCGAAAAATTTATTATTTTCATTAGCGATCGCTCTATTTTCTTGAATTCCACTCTTATATCTAATTCCCGTCTCATCGTACGTACACGGCGCATTACACTCCACAATAATCATCAGATTTTTCCTCTCAGCCTCACTTCAAATCACTTTATCTAGTTGATCCTATACATCACATACATCTTCCTCCCTTTGATTACTCTTCGGAGTGACCTGAATGGCATAATTAATTTTTAAGATTCTCTTACATCTCCTTGGGTATGTCAGTTTACCATGCACGTACTCCATGAATATCCCACTCCCTGGTGTTGTATTCAGCATATACTGGGGCTGTTCACGTTAACCCTCCTCTCTTCCCCAATAAATTATTCCTTTACTACCGCTCCAGTGATCCCCGCTGTTTCTTCATCCCATTCCACACAAAACTATCATGTCAATACTTCCTTTCTACATTTGTCTTTGATGTTTCCCAATTCATCTGTCCACAGCATCGTCCAAAATTTCGATTCCCTATTCTTAAATTTTGGGTTCTCTTCAATACCTTTTTTCTTTATACTTTAAGCTTAACAGTATGAAGTACGTAATATTATCCCAATCGTACTATCGCAGAAGAGATTATGACAGTAAAAATAGAGAGATCAAGGGTAAAACCGACACATTGAAAATGATATTTTTCCCACAAACCGTACGGTATCAGGATAGCTGTAAGCGACCGGACTAAGTGAAAATAAAAGAAATAATGAAAGTGTATTTCATTTTTCATTCTAAGTAATCTAGTATGTTGTAATTACTTCATCTAATATCCTTGCCATTAGTGTTACTAGAAACTCAACAAGAATATGAGGTGAAGTGTATCAGATTTAGGCACAGAAATTCATGAACCTGCAGGTATAATTATCTATATGAATTGAATTACTCTCCATTTTTGGAGTCTTCACCGCGTACGCTGACATTGATGGCTACAGTTTTTAGGTGTCCCTATCAGAGTCTTCAGGCCAAAGCTATGGGATTGAAATTTTGACCGCCTTATATCAGGTATTCCGCAAACTGGCTACTTCGTAATTGGGTCAGAGTAAATATACTAGCTCAGGTTGATACAGGAAGCTAACAACATCACAAAAATAACCTAAAAACATGAATAGAGAAGACGTATGACCCCTCCATATTGCTTGGAAGAGACTCCTTTGGGAAAGAGACATTCAGGAAGCAGCTAGCTCGTGGAACACCATATAAAAGCGACAAAAACCAGGAGGTTTTGCGGGTTATCATCCACCAGCAATTGAATTCCGCTCTCGAAGAAAATATATCAAAGTTTTCCACCAACGCTTAACTCTTTGTAGACTCTTCTTTCTTTCCATCCGACCCCGAAGAGGAGTTGATCCTATAACGAGGATTCCGGATCGTTATTTTTAGTCCATATTTTATTAATGTTACTGTTATTTCTTATGTATCTGTCACGTTCGCGGAATGTAAACCTTAAAATCTTAATCTGATCTGAAATCCGTTCCCTTCGACCCGAAGACGCCGTTTGGAACACCAGGGAACCAATGTCACCAATGCCAACAAACGCGGTGAAGATCCGAATAATGGAGAGAAATTCTCCTGCTAAACGCCGCGAATAACTAAGAACGAGCATGAAAATATATTTTACAGAATTATCGTCGCTATCATTTACGAAAACTGGGTCGGGAACGCCACCCGCCTTAGCGGGAAGACTGTTATGGTTGCCTACATTCATAATTTCATTGATGTAAATCATTGTTATGACGCGTTTGAAAAATAATTGGACGGGTTTCCTAACTTCCTCTTCCGACGCGTTTTTAACTGGACATCATAACTTCGAATGACTACCGCAATGGGGTCAGACCCCTCTGCCGCTGTACTGAAGAACAGACGCTGTGGGCTTTTCCTCTTGTTCATGATTAACAAATCGAAGTATGTAATATGTGTTTCCTGCCAAAAACATCATCAATCCTAGCGATTAAATTCGCACGCGCAAGCCAACCTATAAACTGAAGGTTTTTCACGGAAATGAAGCCACGGCCACCTATATTTTGTATGTAACATGAGAGTGAGAAAAAGAGTATAATCGCACCCAAAGTGTTTCCTCAAAATGTAAATCAATAATAATTTCGTAGACTACCATCGGAAAATCCATTTACAATGTTGGGTTTATATATACTACCAAACCTATGATAAGATTATACGTATTAGGAGAGACATAAAAGTCTAAATATGTATCTAAAGTCATGAAAAGCATTAAATATTCATCTTTGTTCTCTGGTCGTGGATTTTGCGGGAGAAAGGCCAATTTTAGAGTTCGTGAGAGGTGGGGAGGACGCCGGTTGAATCAACCAGAAGAGTGACAAAATGAAAGGGAGAGGGAGGAAAAAAAATTGACATAGAAGAAGTGAAGGGAGGCGTGGGGTAAGGGAGCAAAAGGGAACCGAGGCACGAAAAACTGGTGGAGAGGAATTTTCGAGATGAAAACGAATGTATATATATATATATAATATACATCAATACTAACTCATTCATATGTATCACACATTACAAACATATATATATATATATATATATAAATACATATACATATATATAAATACATAAACATAAATATAATACATATATGTACACATAGAATAAATATAAATAAATGAAAGAGGAAAAGGAATAGGGAAACTGAGTAAAATTAATGGAGGAAGGATATATTCGAAATTGAAGGGATTATTGTAGTATGAAGTGTCAGGTTGTGTTTCGTTGGTCCAGACTAAGAATTGTGAGTGGTTATAAGTTTGTGTTCATCCAATACCTACCGTAATGGTAGACAACCAGATACTATATATTTAGATATACAATATATATATATTATATATACATAAATATATTAATACATATTCATACACATTTATGCGTATGCATATATATACACACGCACCTGTTTTTCCACATACACATCAACACGCACACATACGACCGGCACGATCAGAGGGGACTGAGGGGCGCGTTCTCTGCGTTTGGATTAATCACGCCCCTTACAAGACCCGTCAAAACAAAGAGTTTTCAACTCATTCATCGCAACGTGGCGCGCTTCCGCTTATTTTTCACGTACTGGGTGGAGAGAGAGGTTGGAGAAAATACTGTCGCATCGAACCCGCCCTTCTCAACCCGTGCCCCCACTCCCTCCCCCTTTCGTTCCTCCCCGCTCCACCGCTCTCTCTCTAGTTTCTCGTCCCGTCCGGCCTCATACCTACCACGCTTCTATCGTCCGCACCTATTCCCCTCACTTTTCTCCAGGCTCTCTCTGCTTTTGTCTACATCACTCCCTTTTCCGCCGGTGAAACATAGTCGGAAGCGAACGCGAGGATGTTGCTACATCCTCGCTCGCTCTCGCTCACACACTCACTCTCCTTTCCTTAAGCCCCTTTTCCATTAAGGGCCAAAGGTGCACATTCCATCCCATGGAAATAGATACAAGGAAAAGGGATAGGAACACATAAAAAAGGACGAACACAGGAGAGATAGGGAAGGCGGAATTGAGAAAATCACAAGCGCAAATATATTTCCTTGACCGGGACTTGAACACCGGATCTTTCCACTTACCGGGCGGACGCTCTAACCACTTGAGCTATCGAGGAAACGTAATTGTACACAGAGATTTGCTGGTCTTATATGTAACCTTAGTGCCCCGATTCTTAATTATAATAGAATGATGATTGGCATGAGTAATGATAATTGTCCTGATAGGATCACCCATGCCAGACAGGTGGAAGGTTAGGAACCAGACGAAGGGTACTCCACGCAGCGTGTATTCCTCAGTGAGGTGGCTGCAAAGGCGCCTGACCTAAGTGGGGCAGCAATTGACTGGTGGTGTCGAAAGAATAGTTCTCTCGACACCATCACGTCGGTCAACATCGGTCTAAGAATTATTCTAAGAACGTTCTCTGAAATGGACCGAAAGGAAAACAAATGAGGAAGTACTAGGTATGATCGGCAAGGATACGAGTTTGTTGGGAAAAACCTAAGGAGGCATGAAAAATGGATGAAGGGCGTTTTGATCGGCAGTAGTATGCTGAAAATTGTAACAGAGGGGAGAATGTTAGGCAAACTAGGCACCCACAGACGCATACTATATTTCTCAAATTCCATAACACCATCGCTGCATATCTCACTCAATTAACGATGTATTGCGATGGGTGTTAAACCAGGAAAGTGGACAAAATGGATGATTAAACGCTCTTCTTTTACTCTAAACGACGCCATTATGAGCCTGGGAAACACCACTCTAGCGGCAAATATGAGAATCCTTACAGTGCAGCCATTGATGTGTCGTATTCATGAAGGTTGCCTGTGTGCTATTGTGAGCTTAATCCTATCTTTGTGCTCAAAACTAGTCTTAAGAAAAAAATGGATGTTAGAGCTTGAAGCCACCCCATTGTACTCGTACATCCTGGTCATAGGGCGAGTTAATTGGAATAGCAACGATACAAACTCTTCGGCAAGCACCTGAAATTGAAAAATCGTACGGAAACAACGAAAAAGAGAGTCGTAATCCTTTACTTTGGAGTTCTATCTTTGAATAGCACATGTCGTCAATATATGTCCTGGTTCTCAATGTAATTAAAATAATAGAGTTGCTCTGTATCGCAAATAATCATTATAATCAGCATATTATCGATCAAAAATAAATTTAAAAGTCTGAAATGCTCGCAGAAAGTTAATTCAATTTCATTTTTAGACATATTCAAGACAATTTCTTCACAAAATTAGAATTTACGAAGAAAGTAGAGCGATGAATAAAAATGTCATAATCTATCATATGGGCATGTTAGGTTAATTTGCTTGGACTAGGTCACTCTGAAAAATCAATCTGGCACGCTCAAAACCGAGAAAGTACCTAGCAAACGTGTCTCCGGAGAAGCGAGAGAGGTTATAAAACGGATGTCTTAAAATATTTGCCATAATTAAACTCCATGTAATAAAAAAATTACCGTTAGCAAAGGATAGCTTATTCAAAAGGAAATCAGAACGTTATTTTTGCAATATGTCATGCGTTTATTTGTTAAGTGCAGTTATAATCGACCAAAACATATCGGACAATAAAAATTGTGGAATACAGGTATAAATCTGCCATACCTTTTACCTAAGCACTGGAATATTTTTAGAGAGCTCCGTGCCTCTTTGAATGAGCTACTATATATCACTTATTGGTGGAGGGCCGCCTTATGTTTATTCGATATATTTCGGAATTAATATTCTTTATTTCATCAACAGCTATAAACATAATTATACACAATACACTTTACATAAAACATTTTCCTTGTTCGTGAATGCTAAATTATTTGACGTATGTAACATTAGCGTTGCAAAAACTCAACTCACACAAAAGTAATTTCAATTTAGAAAATACGTAATTCATTTTCAGAAAAATGAATGAGGACTTCAAGGATTTTTCTTGAAAGGAAATGATATGGTCACGTCAATTGAGAGTCGAGAAATAGTTTCTACGTACCTTACATTTCAAAATAAGAAATACCAAAGAATAGTGTGATGTATGTATCATGTAGTGATCCTCTGGCCCATCAGATTTTTAAACATAGCTTCCCCAGCTTATGGGAACACGACCAATTAGGAAACATATGCTTGCCCATTTAGTGTGCCAGCTGCAAGTCCTCGTGAAAAATAGCTTCCCTCCCTGTGACTTCTTTCTCGCGGGGATTATACTAGCGTTCCATGTCGAAGAATGTGCCTGGGGAACAGGGTCTTATCCTCCATTCTCCTACAGCACTCTGGGATGTTGAATCTCCACTCTTCGTCTCCAGAAGCGCAGGAAAACGCTGAATATTAACTAAGGGGCGCATTAAGTGACTTGAGTGATTATAATTCTGGTTCTAGCCTGATAAAACTTGAGAGAATAATTGTATTGGATGATAGATGATGTACCGAGAAGAAAAAAAATAGGAAGAGATCCTGCGAACGGCGAAGGCATGAAATATGCTTTCATGTGGTGACTCATTATGAAAACGACGATTACCAACTCCTGTACGAAATAAAGAAAAAAATATTTTTGAAGAAGTTGAATATCCGTTATTTTAGACTAAGCACCGGCTGAGGGAATCAATATCGGTAGATTAAAATACGCCCAGGTGACACATTAACTGAAAATATAAGGAAACAAGAATCCTCGATTGTTTGTCGTGTTGAACCCAAATGCACCGAATTAAATGATTAACATCAAAGAGAAGGCAGTTCTTTCCCATCTATTCGACATATAAGTTTTTCATAAAAGCCTGCACCGGATTAAATTCATCTCGAGAAATCCTAAGTACCAACTTCACATATTTGATTAGTTTTGCTAATAATGCCAGGGATGTCAGAATTTAACGAATAGGTGTATCAGTTTTGAGGGAGACCGAGTGAATATACATAGTAATAATAACTTTTGCGACCTCAAAGAAGAATATTAGCGTGAATATACTCTTATTATTATTATTAGGTAATCTACCGGTAAAGGTAGGTTTTTGGATGGACAGAACTATCAAATAAACATTTTACAACTCCAAACAAAACCCAATCCAGCAACCTAATCTACATCAGGTCCCTCTTCATCTCTGTGTACTTCTTTCCTCCCTTCATCCCGTCCAACATCCCTCTCCTGTTCCTGCCCTTTCCTCGCTCGCCCAACATTCTCCCCTCTTTTATCTTCGTCAACATTCCACTACCGTATACGCCTTTCATCCATTTTTCCTGTCTCCATAGGATTTCTCTCAACAAACCCCTCTCCTCACCCACCATCTCCAGCACTTCCTCATTTGTTTTCCTTTCGGTCCATTTCACCTTCTCCATTCTTCTCCACACTCACATTTCAAAAGCCTCAAATCCCACAGAACTCTTATGCTTCTCAAAGAAAAGTGGTGAAAGAGGAGCATAGTTAAGAGATTTTTAAGATATTGGTGTGGAGAAGAATGGATAAAATATGTTTAGGAAAATGTTGAATACTAATGACAAAGTTTTAAATATGGTGAAAGAGAAAAGATGTGTAAGTCGAGTGTGAAAAGGCTGACATAATGGATGGGGGAAATGCGAAGTAGAAATTTTCTGAAGACCCAGAGAGAAGGGAGAGCATTAGCAGTCGAAAGAAGAGCATAGGATTTTTGAGGTGCATGATGGCAAGTAGAAAATATGATGATGAACTGAAAGTGAAAATAAAATATGCTAAAAGAACGAGCCTCCACGAAACCTAATTCGTAATATTTGTTAATTAACATTCTATGCCTATATTAATAGATATATAACCTATTATGATTATCATACTTTTCAGTCTTTATTTCTAGATGCCATTCCGAACAACATTATTGAATGCTATGCCTCACTATTCGGAATATGTGCTGAAAATAATACTTATCTTGCATAGTGAATATTATTACTCGTATTTTACATGTACCTGCCAACTTAGATTCAATGAGTACACCATAATAGAGCATTAATTAGTTAAAACCTCAATTGGAAGCCACCGCTTTGTTGGCAAATATATTTTATGAAGAGAAATTCTCAGGGAAGAGAACATTATTTAAGCTTAATATTTGTATTATATGGATAGGGATAGGGATGTTGGATGGGATGAAGGGTGGAAAGAAGTACACAGAGATGAAGAGGGACCTGATGTAGATTAGGTTGCTGGATTGGGTTTTGTTTGGAGTTGTAAAATGTTTATTTGATAGTTGTGTCCATCCAAAAACCTACCTTTACCGGTAGATTACCTAATAATAATAAAGTTTAATTCATCTCCAACACTCCTCTATTCAAATATTAAAATTGTGAAACTTAAGTCCTCTTTGACTCATATTTAATATACGTTTCCTCATATTACCTTACATTTACTTGTTTAATTAAATATTTATACTATTAAAAGTAACAATTGCAGGAAACATCTAGATTGGATACCATTCCAAAAATGCACTCTTACCATTCCCTACACTTTAAACATCATAAACAGGGATACATAAACAGGGTACAGGAATAGGTGCCAGGAACTTGTTGATTAACATCAATGTTCTTGCATATTATAAGGTGTCACTGAATTCCATTCACTTGCGATTAGTAACACAAATCGAATGAGAAGCGCGTCTTCCCGTGATGATCACGTGTAACTCTAGCGTTGAGTGGTTGCTAGTGTTACACGTGGTTGCACGATACAGTGGTTGCTAAGGATGGGACACGAGGAAGATCGATCGAGGGCGAGGGGAAACACGAATTTCGCTGGGTAATGCTCTTAACTCGGGGATATTTGAACTCGACGATACATGTGTAGGTATAGGCGCACTTGATGCCGAAAATGGATCTGGACTTAACTAGTTTAACCCCAGGCTGATGACATAATACGGATTAAGGAGGTAAGCAGCAGAGTGGACGGGGATTTTTTTCTTCGAAAGGACTTGCCGGATGAATGAGAAGGGGGAAGAAGCGAGGAAAGGAAGCCGAGGAAGAAAGGCTGGAGATGGAGACGAGAGCCAATCCCCTTTTATCTCTGTCTACTTAATGGGACGGGTGAGCGAGATTGCAACGGATTCCATCGAAATTTCACCAAATTAATCGTACGTGATTAGACCCTGCAATGGGCCCAGATGAATTGGGAGAGTGATTAAAAGAAGTAAAGGACGAGGGTGGTCGTAGCTCCCGCCAGTAATTCTGCGGGAATTTGTGAGAGAGCACGAGACGGAGGGCTAAAATGCCAAAGCAATCTTTTAATTACATGGGTTTTGATCTTTCACGGCACGCTTCTGTTGGCTAATCTTTAGTTCTATTGAATCATGTGCCATTCTCTATAATGTGAGTCAGAGCACCTACAACGTTTTCTTAGTCTCCTAAGGTGACGAGTAAAGAGGTTATAGAGGGAAACCCACGAATTATCTAGACACATACGTACGTATGCAGGTATATAAAAGTGTGTTATGAAAGCTAACTTTCGCCGTGCCTCATAGAATGTTCCATTTTACTAGTATAGATAGACCCATCATAAATGATTCCGTATTCCGAAATGTTTGGTGGCACAACCGTTTTCTTCTGCAAACAAAAGGAACTGAGGAGAATAATGAACGAGAGGAGGGTGGTGGATAGAAGGGAAGGGGGAAAAGGTTTGAGAGTGGTGGGATTGAGATGAAAAGGTTTGGGAGGAAAAGGGGAAATGAAAAGTTGTGGAGGGTTGGGTGTTATACGCCTAATATTAATTCCAGGGTAATTAAAGGCATCTAAGAGCCATATGCATACCTGTTCCAGTGTCTTAAGTTCGAGTAGTGTGTCGGAGGGTGGGAGAGACGCTAAAAAGGAAAGGCTATAGTATTTGTTAAAGGGTGTGGTGTTGAAGGGTTAAAGTGATTAAATGCTGTGGTGGGAGGCGTGTGTGTGATGCATCGCAAATAGGGAAGAATGTTTGCATGAAGGGCATGGTATTGATACTAATGTTAAGGTGTATGGTAAACCGGCCAAAGTAGAAGGAAGGGTATAGTTGGCACTTCAGGAGATTGACTACATTGGAGGTGGTGCAGGAGAAGTAGGTATTAGGTGGGAGATAATTAAAAAGCGGGTGGGAAGGGATTTGGGTTGTAGAAATGGGGTATGCTTTACACTTTGGCTAGTTTAAGGGCATGGAAGTAGCTTTGTAACGGGACGGGGATTTAATAAGAGGATAGGTTGATTTGAGGAGATCTGATGGATTTAAATATAACGGAGGGACATATTAGAAAAGTTTGATCGTGGAATTATGGTTGTTGAGGATGTGGTAGAGGTTTTTTTTTGGAAAAATGGATATCTGATACTCTAAGTCAGGGAAGTGGGTGGCACAACTCGTAAGGGGGCGGCAGTTTGTGGTGGAGAAAGTTTTGGGAGTGTATGCATGGTTTCGGGCCAAACCTATTCCCTATGGCACATCCCTTAATCTGTGTGTAGAATTTGCTTTTTAAGAAAAAGGAATAATGGATGTGGATGAAATCAGAAAGACTAAGAAGGCATTCAGTGATCCGTACGAGGTTTGTGTAAAAATTATCGGTAAAAGTATTTTCCTGATCTATGCGTGAAGTACTGATTTCAGACCGACGGTTGGAAATGGGCATGGCGGCAAATCATATTGACATTGATAAGATGACAGCACACACAAGGTTAACTGAAAATTTGGCGATGCGAAAGATCTGCGATAAACCCGTCCTGAAAGTCTTGATGGACCATCAAGGGCTGAGTCGGGCCTGCATGCGAAAACCTACAACGACATCGCGATGATTTCCCAACCACTTTATAGTCCTGACTTGGCCCCAGCAGACTATATCCCACTTCCAAAAGTAAAATCCTACAACAAAGGGCACCACCATGGGATCCTAAGTACTGCCAAAGAAGCTTGCTCGCGTACCTTCAAGGACCTTCAAGAATTCACCTATCAGAGAGCCTCCGAGTCGTGGAAAAGCCTCGGGGAAATGTGTGTCAACGCTCAATGGATTTAATTTGATGAATTTTGAAGCATTTCAGCAATATCTGAAATAAATATATTTTTCCGAAACTTTTACCGATACTTTCTATACAAACCTTGTGGACAAGAGGAGAAAATGGAAGAATGTGAGCACAGAATTTAGAAAATGAATTTCGAAGCAGTAATCAATTAACGGAAACGTGAAACTAATTCGTGGGATGAATTATGGAGGAAGATGCAATGCGAGGACAATGACTGTTTACAAGGGAAAGGATATATGAATACAAGTTTCAGGCTGGTGAAATAACAGCTAATTTTGCTAGTAAAACCGATTACATCATTACAAATACGGCGGGTAAATCATAAATTGAACCAATACACATTTAAGATACACGAAAAAACATACCGAATATAAAAAAATACAGATATACCGAATGAATATGGTAAGGCTATTTTGGCAGCAAGTGTACACAGAGAATATGACGTCGATATGAATAGCTTGAGTCCAGGTATACTTTCCTACAAGTTAAAAGGGGAATTGAAATCTAAGGCCGCGGGGATGGATAAAATTCCTGCAGAATTGCTTATGGGTTTTAGGCAACGGGGAAAGAAGACTTTTATGAGGTCATTCGCAACATTTATGAGGGAGGAACTTTTCAATTTTTGAATTTCATCCACATAGGTGTTATTTTCCATCACAATAAAGGGAAAAGCAACTGCATTTTGAGGACCATAGAACCATAAAATTGATTTTACACTTAGATAAAGTGGTACTCAGAATCATCAACTGAAGGATGGAGAGGAGGGGAAATTATTACTCAAGGGATGAATACTTTGTGTTCAGGAAAGGGAGCGGCACTCGTACGTCATCGCAGAGTTGAGGTCACTTGTATAGAGTATCCTAGAATACTCTCAGAAATTATTTTTTCACTTCGTAGATTTAGAGAAGGCGTTCGATGAAGTGAATTCGGTAGAATTAATGAACTCATTAGAGGAGAAAGCGGTAAAATGGAAGGTAGGCGAGTTATCTACAACCTGTATATATCTCAGAATATACAGGGAGAGTAACGGATGAAAAGTTTGGATGAGCAGTTTTACTAAGACGGGCACCCATTGACTTCACTGCTTTTCAACGTGAAGGGAACGTGGGGATAACTGGAGAGGGGAATGAAAGTCGGTGGACCATTCATAAAATCACTTGAGTTTGTGGATGAGCAAGCTTTAGTCTGTCAGGAAGCCAATGGGTTGCAATCATATAATTCACACATGCAAATACATAAATAAATATAAATAAATAAATAGAAGAGAACTCGTTACATATTACGCAAAGACGGTCAAAACTATACTGTGCCTCAGAGAAAGAGGATGAAATGTCATATGAATCAACAGTGAATGAAAATATTTAAAGATTTTTGATACTGTGATATGTCTATTAAAATATCAATGAGAGTTCAATGGAATATTTTATATTTGGTCGCGAAGAAGTTGTTTCAATTTTCCCAATTTTTTACCTTTTAGTGTCGTCGTAGTTATCAAAATTATAATATTTAAAACTATTTCGTTGCATAACATTATGCTATTGTTCCAAGGAGTTCATATAGAATTACTATAAACAATTAGAAATGACGAGAATTGCCCTTTAATAGCTCTTTCGTCTGGATTGAAACCAGAATATGGATGGATATTCTTTGGGTGTCAAAATTAATGATTCTTGAAATAGAATGGAGTTCCTCATCTATTTCAACTATCATAGAGATAACCGTCTACTAAAGGAGGTTGGTTGTTTCAGCTATTAATTAAAGGAAAAACTGTAGCTATAGAATTATAATTTGCCATTGTAAATCACTGAATAATTAAACTTGGTATTTTTTCACAAATACTTTATTGCACTACTATCGGTTTCGACGCATAGATGGAATCATGTACCTAATGATGTTGTCTATGCGTTGAAACCGTTAGTAATGCAATAATGTTTTTGTGAAGAAATACCAAGTTTAATTATTCAGTGATCATGAATTTTCGCCAAGTGGAGCCTGAAACCATCGAATTCAGCATTTGTATATGCCTAATTATAATGCTATAACCTAATATTGATGAATATAATTTCATAATGAGCAGGAATTGTGGACCAATATACAAAACCATGCATAACTACTAAAAATGAGTCTAAATATGTTGAAAAAAACGTGGAGGTTTATTTTCCCGGATATATAATATTATTTGAATTTTAGAGGACTGCGACAGCCAAATTCTCGAATTTCCAGCTATCAATATTACCTTACATGAAAGAAGACTCACCAATTAAGATACAAACAGAACATAACAGAACATTTCATTCCAGGCACCATAAGCAAACATCTAAAGAAAATAAGTGCAAAATTTTAAAATTGGCGTGTACTAATGGTCGTTAGGGCAACATGACGAGCTTAGATTGTGGGGACTTAGGTGGATGAGGATGAACAAAGTAAAATGGACGGAAGGAGAAACTCACAAGGAAGTTCTAAGTATGGTAAGGCGAGAAGGGTACATGGCAAACGTAAAGAACCTCTCGGGTCGGATTTTTAACTTCACAAGTAATGATAAAGGATAAATCTATTTGCTTCCAAGAGCAGTTCACGGTTGGGGGCCACAGGAGATGCTGGACTCAAAGCTTCTATGTCATGGCAGAATTTAATGAAACAGAGGTAAAAGAAGTTTCCCTAGTTAAAATCATCAAAAATTTCCACCACAGGAGGAAAATATTGAGACCAGTCGAGACTCTAATAAACACAATATTTTTTAGTTCCTGGCTAGTAAAATTAAGATATTAAATCATTTAACCGGGGTTAGGGCGAAATTGGCTTCCTCATCATCACTGATTATTACAGCATCATTACAAATATTACTGTATGTTATCAGGAAATAGGTCTATTAATGCCTCCATTTTGAGTTGGCAGTTTTAATGTTTTTGATTCCTGAATAAATGGTCATCATTGTGTAGTGGCTTTTTATGATAAATTAATTCTGCAGTGTATTAACCCTTATTGTTACCTCAAGTGCTCGTCATTTATTAAATGGGTTAAATTATATGTCATTCCAAAACCACTTCGATTGATTTGAGGTTTTAAACTGACGAAGGGCGATGGAAATTACATATGGCATAATTCGTTAGCCGAATTCACATTTGTGTCAAGAACCGTGGATAAAACATTAAACGAATTGGAAGAATTTCACAGCCAAACAGATAAATCGTCTAGGTCGGGACTCAAACATGAATCTTGTCGATTTCCGATTGGTTAAAACAATCGACCTGAAATCGAAGGGATCTGGATTCCGGTCTATATGAGTGAAATATGATTTTCGAAATATCTGTATTTTAATGCATATCAGCAGATGACTCCGTTTAAGCAACTGCGGCGACATCTCCAGCAATTCGTTACATTTATCAATCTCTTTTTCGTCTTCTATTATTATAGTAAAATTACATCTAGTTGCCTATTAGAACAGAACATACTGAGATCAGTGGTTTGTATTTCTACCCTGATGAGGAGTTCATGCAAATATCTGCTGACACTCGTGTTTCTTGGAAGATACTTCACAATGGATCCCGTTTAATACGGCGGGCTAAAAATACATGTACTTACTATCTTAATATCCCGGAGAAAATAAGAGTCATGGCGTTATGCCATTTGATGACTATCTATCACAATTTAATGTGGCGTGTGCTGTAGCGAAGCAGAAACTGTGCCTATGAATTTCATCCAAACTGATAAAGGAACACAAAAGCAAATTAAGTATTCCATTCAAAAATTTTGAGTGCGAGAAGAAGTGCTAACATTATTGTATGAAATCACATCATGGACTTGAGCAACTCCAAATGGCGTGCCGTTTTCCTTGATAAACTGATTACTGGTTTAAAACTCAAAGGATATATTCTGCCAATACAAGCAAAAAAACCGACGACAGAGCTTTTGGTGCATGTAAAATTTTCGTGTGTACGCCTTAACACTTCATAAGAGTTTTTAAAGGAGTTGCTTAATTTAAGGAGGCTTTTTAAAAAAAAAACTGAGTGTCGATTTTAGATTGTGAGGTTTTTCATCAAAAATAGGTTTAAGGAAAAGGATATATTTTAATAAAAATGCCGCATTGAAGAGAGAGCGCGACATATGCTGGCTGCATTGGAACAAAATGAAAATATTTTAGAGGCATGCTACGAATGGCGTGCCGTAGACTATAATTTTATGCGTAGGTAGGTGACCTACACGGAGTCTACATCTAATCTATCTTATTATTTAACTTTAAACTAACATGGTGTATATAATAATACACGAGGTGTGTTAAAACATTAACGGAAATTTTAACTTTTCGGAAAATAATATTTATTTATTTTTATACATTGATCTTGTCACCTTCAAAGTTGTCCCCATTGGAGATTATGCACTCGTGCCAGCGCTTCTTCCAATCCCCGAAACACTTCTAGAACTCGATATTTGAGATAGCCTTTAGTTCTTTCAGCGATGCGGTTTTAATGTCATCTACGGCTGTAAAACGACGGCCCTTCAAGGTTCTCTTAATTTTTGGAAATAGGGAAAAGTCACACGGAGCCATATCTGGCGAATATGGAGGCTGGGGCATCGTTACATTATTGTTTTTGGGCAAAAAATTACGAATAAGCAATGAAGTGTGAGCTGGTGCATTATCCTGGTGCAAAAGCCAATTTGGAACGAATTTGGCTGCCACGCGTTTCATACCCAAAAAATTGGAAAAAATGTCATAACGTGATCCAATCGATATTCCAACATCATCAGTGACCTCTCTAATTGTGATTCGGCGATCGTACATTACCATTTCTTTCCTTTCTCGTATCCAACGAAGAACTAACTGAAAGTTCAAAACAATTACTGAAGTTGGTCATTTTTAAATGTGTCTCCTCAGGGTAAAAGAAAGTTAAATTACAGTAAATTACCATTTTTTACAAAGAAATGGACTGAAAAAATATTCCTTACCATAGGTTAATGCGTCACTATCGTAAAATTACCTAAACAGTATTATGAGTCAAACTTTCCGTTACTTACAAGATCATATATTTCACCTTTTGGGCCTGAATACTCATTTAAGTTATAAGAATTAAACAGTTTGACAGCCCATGATATAGGATCGTTAATGTGTGGCTAGACATCCTTTCAACAATTAATATAAAGCATACACGTTTTGGTTTTGGAATCTAAAATATTTCACTGAAATCAAAGGTTAAACCTGATTCCCCCAACAAAATAATTGGAAAAATTTAAAATTTTGTCATATTGTTTACATTGAATATGTATCAGCGTTATTTTACTTTGTCTACGTGCTGTTCACACGAATGCATTCATGATACTGTGCATTTTACACGCAGTTGCACATCGCTGCCTGCTGCAGATAAACCTCAAACCTGCCGATAAACCTGATTGCCGAATTAGATCGCGTGCAGTGTAGAGGAGCTTGATTTATGAGCTCGTATAAAACATTATGATGAACTGAGGTTCGTATCAAAATTATTAGAAGAACTAGGTTGGGAATCACTCAGGGTGTTAAGGTTAAATAGCATATTAATTAATCCAGCATAAATTGAAAGCGTATTATTAGCCCCATTGTAATACGGTAGCCGAGATTATGTAAATAAAATTAGAGAGATTACGTGTAGTACAGATGGATTTAAGATGCCACTTTTCCCACGAACTACAAGGGATCAGAATAACATTATCCGAACGCGTCAGGGGAATAGAGGTTTTGTAACTCCATAGTTTCAGCCTCAACTTTGTGGAAGTTCATTTATTAGGGGTTCTGTGTCAATAGTGGTTCAGTGTGTGAGAACCCCCTAACCACACACTCTAGTTGTGGCTTGCAGGTTGCCATGCATATTATAACATTAAAATAAATGCAAATAATACTGAAATTATAAAAAACTCGCCAAAATATTTGTCTGTGAGATACAATACTAAAGATGAGGCTGCTTCGTCAGCAAATATATCAACTTGAAAGTTAAAATATGAGTTCGTCTTCCTTCTATATATTCTTCGAACTCTCCGGACACATTCGTCAGAAGAAACCTCGGGGGAATTTGTACTTGCCCGTCGTACATTCGAAAGGATGTTTCATGAATGAAGACGCAAAGAAGAATTAGAGCTAGGTTTGGGCGAATGGGGGAGGCTTTATTTAAACGAGTTTAACCTTTGCCGTGGAAAGATGGAGAATCAGGGCTCCAAACTACAGCAAGCAAGCCGTAATTAATACCGTAATTCATAAGAAAAAATTTCAATGATTCTAAGGAATGAGTAAATGCGTTTGCATTAAATATTTTCGCTGGAGATTTGGGACACAAACAAATTTCTACAGAGGTGGAATATTCCATAATTTAAGTATTAAAAGTGTGGTTATACAATAATTACAGAATATTTGAAATTATTCATCTTACTCTGGAATCTTTTCATATCTTCACACTGCGTCTTCCACCATGCTTCTTTTACTTTATTTGTGGTCCGCCTCAATTTATTATTTAACCCTTTATGCTTCATCTACCTAACTCTGTGTTTACATTCTTCCATTTTCTTCCCTCATCCATCTTTGTAATCATCTCATCCGTAATTCATAGTTTCCTTATCCTTTCGCGTTAGCTGTTCCTATAGTATAGTGTCTTTTGTGGCTTTCGATATCCCTTTCTTGAAACATTCCCATTTTTCTTCAATAGTCTCACTCAGCTCTTTACCAGCATCCAAGGTTTCATCTACAGCCTGCTGATACCTCTTCCTTGTTAATCCATTTATTGCTTTTATATTCCATTTCCTAAACCGCCGCCCCTGCTTTGTCTTTTTGAAACGGACGTTACATTTCATAACAGCTAAATTGTGGTCAGAGCCCCCATCCGCTCCTAGGAAACTGCGAATTTATCACACTGTTCCTAAACATGTGCCTAACTATAATATAATCTGTTCTAAAACATTTCTGAGTCACCTGGCATTTTAAAAATTATACCTACGCCTTTTGTGGTGTCTAAACCATTTGTTGGTGATAACTAACACCTGTCTCCTACAGAACTCAATTGCTTTCTCCCCGCGGTCATTTCTCGTGCCAAAACTGTAGTCCCCCACCTCATCTCCATCTCTTCCTTCGCCTATCGTCGAATTCCATTCCCCAATTACTATCAAATGTTTCTCCGCAAGGACACACGCGATTATATCCTCTAACTAGCCCTTCCACCACGTCAAAATTGTATCCTTGGCAGGGTTTGTATACACGATATATATATATATATATATTATTTTATTGTTTTTCATGATACTAGCAGCTTATTTCGCATACTCACAGAATCTTTTTAAACTTATCTACTTCTACTGACACTGGTACTACTGGTACTATGATTAAAGAGGCATGGGGAGAACTGGAGGTAGGAATGAAAGTCGGAGGGGAATTCGTAAAATCGGTTAGGTTTGCTGATGACCAAGCATTAGTTGCTCAGTCAGCCAAGGGCTTGCAAGCATTGCTGAGTGAATTGGATGTTCAGTGCGATAAATATGGGATGAGAATCAATATTAATAAAACAAAGGTTATGCGATTTTCCAGAAAGAAAAAGGCTAAGCTAAATATTAAAATAGGCGGGGAAAAAATAGAGCAGGTAAAACAGTTTACATATCTCGGATGTGTTTTGGACCAATACGGTCAAAGTAGTAGGGATGTAAGGAGAAGAATTGCGCTAGGCAAGGAGGCTTTCTCAAGGAGGAGGGAGTTGATGACGGGGACGTTGAGTAGGGATGATAAAACAAGACTCGTAAAAACTCTGATATGGAGCGTAGCTATGTACGGCGCGGAAACGTGGTCACTGAAGCAGGAGGATAGACGTAGATTGGAAGCTTTTGAAATGTGGGTGTGGAGAAGAATGGAGAAGGTGAAATGGACCGAAAGGAAAACAAATGAGGAAGTACTAGAGATGGTGGGTGAGGAGAGGGGTTTATTAAGAGAAATCCTATGGAGGCAGGAAAAATGGATGAAAGGCGTATTGAGCGGTAGTGGAATGTTGAAGAAGGTAATAGAGGGGAGAATGTTGGGCAAGCGAGGTAAGGGCAGGAGCAGGATAGGGATGTTGGACGGGATGAAGGGAGGAAAGAAGTACACAGAGATGAAGAGGGACCTGATATAGATTAGTTTGCTAGGTGAGGAGTCACAAAATGTTTATTTGACAGTTGTGTCCATCCAAAAACCTACCTTAAACGGTAGATTACCTAATAATAATAATAGTAATAATATATATATATATATATATATATATAGTTAAATACGGTTTAATGCTGCTCATTGAACAAGAAATTTCAGCAAACTGTACTACGTCGATGGTAGCAGTTTGAATTCTTATATGGGATATAAAAATATATAGTCTGGCCTGAAGTCTACTGCCACTATATATATAGCCTCAGTAGACTTCAGGCCAAACTATATATATATATATATATCCCATATAAGAATTCAAACTGCTGCCATCGACGTAGTACAGTTTGCTGAGATTTCTTGTTCAATGAGCAGCATTAAACCGTATTTAACTTCGTGCGAAAACGTTTTGCTCGTTCAGACGAGACAAAATTGTGTGCTTTCTAGAAAAGTCGCTGGCTACAGCTGAGTGAAAATATCTTACGAAAACCTTACAAGAAGCTCCTTAAAATGAAATAAGTTCGTGCAACAATAAGCGGAAGAATTGCTTTTGGCAGCGCCGCAAATTTTAAAATTTCTGCCAAAAATAACTCAAAGATTATGAAACTTTGGTCTTCCTCCGCTTTTTCTTCTGATTTCCGGCAGAGCGCTTTGAAAACTTTCGAATTCATCCCCAAGTAGAACAGGAAGAGAAGGATGCTTTTCTGTTTGTTCTTAAGTAATCGTTTTCCCATCGTCCTATTCTGCGACTGCTGTGGACACAACTTAAAGAGGTCTCATTCGTGGGACATTAGCGCCTCTTTTAATCTCCTACTCATGCCCGGGCACGCTCACTGATAAAAGTTAAATTTAGAGCTCGCGGAGTCTCGAGTGGGGAAATCGGTGTTTTTCTTTAATTCCCTCGACGAAACACAATACCCTCAAATTAAAGTGGTAACAGTAGTTTTTCACCACACCCAGTCGAGTCGACTCGCCCTGGGAAGTGAGAAAAAGTTTTTTAAACCCCGAGCTGTCCGTTCCACCCCCTATCGATATGCTAATTGTCGCTCGAAGTCGTTTGATTTTCTTTTTCCTTTGTTTATAGTATGTATCTCGTTCATTTCCACTCTTCGGAGCTCATGAGTTAATGACCGTTCCTCGAGCGCGAATTGGGGGGGAATTGCTATCCGGGTCCGCGGTCCTCCGTCGTAGGGGTCGATGCGAAATAACGTACCGGGGGATACACGCGTTTGGCACACGGACGAGCGAACGCGTGTAATACGCTCGTCGTACAAGTGAGAGGGCGAGAGAGAAAGGGCCAGGAAAGGGAGAGAGAACTCCGCCGCATACCGGAGCCGCGACGGGGCGAGAATTTGGAATAAATAGGAGGGGGTCGAATTGCCGAAAAAAACGAATAAGAAAAAAAACGAAAGGAGGTCGCGGGATTCGGGTCACGTTTTCCCCTCAAACATTTCAACTTTCACTGGGTCCGTTTTATTATCCCGGGATGGGTTTTCCCATCCCCGTTCTTCTCCCTCTCCCTTATGTTCTTATCCCTTTCTCTTCGTTTCGTCCTTATACCCTTCTCTCTTTCTCTTCGTAATCCTAAAACTTCACCTTCCTTTCCCTGCTTGTGATGTATATTTATCTCTTCGTCAAAAATCAAGACTCCCCCCCCTCCTATCCTCCCTCGCCGCTCAAAATCAAGTTTTTCTAAACGCTTTTAATGGATGCCTTCATTAACCGCGGTACATTGTAGTGCTTTCTCGCAGGGGGGACTTGGGGAAACAAAACACTAGTATAAAGAGTAAAAAATTATGAAAATGGAAGTCTTTGAGATTTTTACCCATTGAGAAAGTTGTACTGCGTATGATTAGTTAGTGCATTATTTAAAGCTGACGCAACTAGAGCTAACTTTAATATTTCTAAACAGTGAGGCGGACCATATAGACATATAAACACTCGCACAGAACCAATCGACTGTCACCCGAGTTGTAATTTACGAGAAACAAATCATAATATCTACTTTTTGCTCAAAGTATTTCACTCTTTGATTCATCGATACCCCGTATTAATATCTCAGCAACATATTACCCTAAGGCTATCAGATTAGCAAGGCAGCGAATGTATACGTAGGGCATAGTGATTTTATCATGAAAGTACAAAGAAGTGAGGCAATGTTTCACTTCAGTCATTTGAATGCCTGCAGACATTACTTTATATAGTTTCCTGTTGGCATCTTGTACCCTATTTTTTGAGTTCTTATTCTGGCCTCGTCGATCGTTATACTGTGGAATTGTAATTAGTCTATCAATTAACTATGCCCAATACGAGTCGACAATTTAAAGCATTTTCTCCATTAAGTTTAGCAGGAGGGAAACAATCTTGAGTCACTACTGACACTTCATGTTTTTCAACAACTGTGCAATTCTATCTTCTTTAGATCACTAATTTCCAAGATCGAACAATTTTCCATATGCAGTTAACATAATCATATTTTTTTGTGGGTTAGTACATACAGGGTTCGTACGGAAAATAAGTGTACTGATTTTTTCCCGCCGCTCCAGACGCGCCCAGCACCGCTCTGACGGGCTGCGATTGGAGGGGGGTATGCTGGCAAGCGACGCTGCAAAAGGCAGTCGGCTCTGAGCTGTGGTGTAGTGAGGAGCTCTGTTAACGCGAACCTCCACGCTCGACCCACGTCGCGGAACACGATGCCGAAGTTTTTGGAGCAGCGTTATTCCATCAAATTTGCGGCAAAGCTTGGGCAATCGTCCACCAAAACTGTCGGTATGATTAACCAGGCTTACGGGGAGTCAGCCATGTCCAGAAACATGATCTTTCGGTGGCACAAGATGTTCGTGGAGGGCAGAGAAGAGGTCGGCGACGAACCACGGCCTGGACGCCCATCAACGACACTCACCGACGAAAATGTGCGAAAAGTTCGCGATGTACTGAACTCTGATCGTCGTCTTAGTGTTCGGATGATAGCAGAGCAGTGTAATGTGCCAAAAACAATAGTGCACGAGATTATTAGGGACCAATTACAGATGCGAAAAATTTGTGCAAAGTTGGTGGCGAAAGTGCTCAGTGATGATCAAAGACTCAATCGTTTGGAAATCGCGACACAACTTGCGGATCACTGCAAAAATGATCCACATTTTTTAGAGAACGTTGTTTCGGGTGACGAGACGTGGGTCTTTGAGTACAACCCGGAGTCGAGGAGACAAAGTGCGGAGTGGCACACCCCATCATCACCCCGTCAAAAGAAAGCTCGCATGAGCAAATCTCGGATCAAGGCGATGCTCATTGTCTTTTTTGACAAAAGGGGAGTCGTCCACTACAAATTGATACCTGAACGACAAACTGTAAATGCTGCATTTTACGTCCAAGTGCTCGACATGCTTCGAAAAGGAGTCGTCCGCGTCCGGCCAGCGATCAAAAATATCTGGCGGCTGCATCACGACAATGCTCCGTCTCACACCGCGCTTGTCGTGTCGGACTTCTTGGCCAAGCACGGCTTGGCAACGCTGCCGCACCCGCCCTACAGCCCGGACTTGGCACCACTTCTTTCTGTTCCCGCAGATAAAGAGGAGTTTGAAAGGAACGCGAACGGGACTTTAGACGCCGTCAAAGAGGCCGTGACGACGTGTCTTCGAGAGGTTCCCGATGATGCCTTCGCGGGAGCGTTCCAGGAATGGGAACGCCGCTGGAACGAGTGTATCGACTCACAAGGGTCCTATTTGAGGAATATTAGCTTAAGATATGTAAAAGTGTAATAATTTTTTTTCCTCAGCTCAGTACACTTATTTTCCGGACGAACCCTGTACACAAAAGGTGTGTTCTAGACGAGGCCATTGCGAGAAAATGGGGATAACATAGTTAAATCGTTATTAACTTTTTTTTAATTCGTATTTAAGTTATTTGTCCAATTATTTGAGGCCTTCTTTGATGTAATTACAACCCTAGACACGGAGTCGCTACTTAATGTTTTGGAATCTCTTTCTTAATCACATAGGCTGAGAATGAATTAGTCCGGTGGTGATGATACTTCACTCAAGAGAGGTGCTGTCTCAAGTCCCGGGGGAGGCAGCTGATTTAATTGGCATTCCGATCTCCTTAAGGTTAGCACGTTCAAGAGTTCGGTATTTCGTCCTTCGGATGAAGCTTTAGAATGTGGACCCTTTGGAATCTCTCTCTAGGAGTATGACACTACGGATCCCGGGCGAATTTCATTCTTTTTTCCCATATCTACTTCCCCGATTCTCAGGATCACCATCTTTAGCTTGAGTATATTTGGTCTGACCCTATTAACGTTGAATAAGCTATAGACTACCAGATAATTATTCAAATTATTTCCATCATCTAATTTCATCATTTCCCTGGACGCACATGCTCGCAATATTTGAGATGGGTTTAACTGAATATATACAGGGTGTGTTCCGAAAGTAATGTAATTACTTTTTTAAGTAATTTATTGAATATATTTGTACAAACACTTAAAATTGTTCAAATTACTGTCCTTGGGCTTCTACACATTTTTTTCAGCGACTCTGCCATGACCGGTACGCGCACTGGAAGGCGTCTTCGGGGACCTCTCGTACGGCTGATTGGATCTCTTCTATGGATGGAAAACGGGCCCCTTTTAGGGGTACCTTAATCCAAGGGAACAAAAAGAAGTCTGCTAGGGTGACGTCAGGACTATAGGGGGGGGGTTGAGGAAGCGTTGGCACCTGGTGTTTCGCCAGGAATTCACGGACTCGTAGCGCGTTGTGGCAAGGCACGTTGTCGTGATGGAGTGGCCAGGTAGCGGGGAGATGTCTTTTATCGCCCTGATGACTCTTATTCGGAGTCCTTCCAGCACATACACGCAGTGGGTAGCGTTAACTGCCTATTCTTGAAGAACAATATTCTTATGGACCACTCCTTTACGGTCAAAAAAGAAAATGAGTCTTGTTTTCACTTTTGATTTACTAATTCTTGCCTCTTTGGGCTTGGGAAACCTGTCGGTGCGCCACTCAGAGCCCAGGTTTCACTACCAGTGATGACGTTGGCCAAAGAATCAGGATCATTTTTAATACTTTGCAAAAGTTCACTTGAAATGTCCGCTCGGTTGATCTTTTGGTCATTTGATAACACCTTGGGCATGGACTTGGCGCACACCTTCCTCATCGCTAAATCTTCAGTAACAATGCGAAACACAACAGTAGACGACAAGTTCAGTTCTTTGGCAACCATATTGATACTCAATCGACGGTCAGAGTCCAACAACTGTCGAACACAAGTCATATTGTTGTCGGTTTTGCTGGTGGAGAGCTGCCCGGAGCGTTGTTCGTCGTGAACCTCTTCCCAGCCATGTTTAAGGTATTAATCCACCTCGAAACCTGTTAGTAGAACAGCGCAGAGACCCCGTAAGCCTCATTAATCATTTTGTTGGTCTCCCCAAGAAAATTTTTCAGTTTAGCACAAAACTCAGTAATCGATTAACGTTGCTCGATCGTCGAGTCCATTTGTTTCGTCACACGATCGGCGCGCAGAAGTTTACATTAACTGACGTTCTACCGCTTCCACAGTTTGGAGAGCACTAAGACCGGTTTCGCGGTAAAGTTTAGCGTCCCCCCCCACCTACTTCCAGTGGTTTTATCTAACTCCGAGTAATAGGAGCGGCGCGAAAGATTTCATTACATTACTTTCGGAACGTACCCTGTATATATTATAATTATTAAGTAATCTATCGGTTAAGGTAGGTTTTTTGGATGGACACAACTACCAAATAAATATCTCCTAACAAAACACAATGTAGCATTCTACTCTACAACAAGTCACAGTTCATCATTGTGTACTTCCTTCATCCCATTCAACATACCTATCCTATCCCTGCCCTTTCTCGTTTACCTAACATTCTCCCATCTATTACAGTCTTCCCCATCCCACTTCAGATCAATAAGCCCTTCATCCATTTTTCCTGCCTCCTTTGTATTTCTCCCAACAATTCCCTCTCCCCTCGGCGCGGAAATTCAATTACATTACCTTTGGAACGCATCCTGTACTCCTTAAGCAAAATACAGAAAAATAAAAATTTGTGATAGAATAAATATGCAGTGTCACACCTGAATCCGCCCAGAAGCAGTAGGCCAGCTTTAAATACTGCACGTTACGTTTGTGTTTTTAAAAAAATAAAATAGTTATTTTAATTATTATTTCATTTTTAAAATCTAAACCAAATCTATAATAATTACTACCCTTTATAAACCTCAATTTCACAATTAAAAGCGAAAAAAAATGATTAGATTTGAATGGAAAGTGATTGAATTGGAGTGATAAAGGGGTAGGAACGAGATCAATTCGTTAAGCTTTATAAGTGATTAAGCAGTAAGTAAGCCAGACAGACAAAAGACTGCAGTTTTTGCCACGTGTAATAAAGGAGCAATATGATACGGTTTCAATAATTTAAAGATATGAACATGGACCATTCCGCTGCATGATTCTGAAAGCTGAGAGGCAAGTGGATGGACGCGGTATAGAGGATTTTCAAATGAGGGTACGATAAAAATAGTGAAAATTAGATTGACTCAGTCGAAGGCTAACGACAAAGTTTTAAATGTGTTTGGAGAAGAGAAGAAGTTTCTGGTTGAAATCCGAGGAACGTAGAAAAAAAAGGTTGTCGACGGCAAGAGATATAAAGAGGTGGTAGGATGCTGAAGGCCGTGATAGAATGGAACATTTTAGATAAGTAGAAAATTGGTAAGTAAGTGAGTTTTTTAGACAAAGTAAAGGGAGTAACAAGTTACGAAGAATAAGGATGGAGATACAGTAGAGAATACAGTGGGAAGCCCACGTGATAGTTTATCACGGTAAACCAAAAATTATCTTAATAGGATAATGGTGATGAAGTAGTACGAATGATTTTCATGGAATATCGTGGAAACTTATAATTTAAATTAATTTTAAAAAATTAATTAGATTTTATTGAATATGTGGATTAATCATCTGAATTACGTACCAAGTCTCGTCTTCTACATATTTTTGGTAAATATCTTCCCTGATTGGGAATCTGAGCAGACTTATTTTGCGCGTTCATCTTTCCCTAGTCGGTCCGTAGTTTTCTATTTTCGTATAAAGAGAAAATGGGAGGAGCGTGCATATTGATAAAGAAATTGCAGTTATTATTCAAGGTAGTCAATCGAGTAAGGCAGGACGTTATTTGAAGTCTATGGGATACTTGTTGAGCTGCGGAGTTACTCTGAAGAAAGCAAGCACTTTTTTCCTCCCACTGCTGCTAAAATTTCGTCCATGGTTTCTGACACTGACGTGCAGTTCAAAATGCAAGTACAATGCACTTGTAACTATTATTTTCCTACCTTCTCTTCGTGAAACACATTCCCATATCATAAATAGACCACCTTAATGCCTTATTCCTTTTTTCTTCCCTATTCCCGAATACATCCAATCAAATTCATCTCACTCCGAGGATATCAAACCATCAATTACTGAATGCGAACGACGGAACTCGTTGGGAAATTTATTTAAAATTTTTTTACAACAAAGCGCAAGATACACACAAAAAATAGAGAGACAGTAATGAGGTAAATGTTGTCATTTCCTAAAGAATAATAATTCGATATTTATGAACTGATATACTGAAAATTTCACCAAACCATTAATGCACACATCTTTATCCGTTGGAAGTTAAAATAACTGCGCCATTGACCTTGTTTTTATCGTGATTGGTCTTTAAATTAATTATGTATAGCATGAATTCTCATGGGTAATCCTGCTGCGCTCAGTAAAAAAAACCTTTTTAAAATACAAGGGAAGACCTCCCATGTTACTTCGGTAAATATTTGTAGATCTAATATTTTCTTATTTCCCACCGTGAAGATCAAATTGGTACACTGTCCCAAAAAAGTTATTAATTATTAAATTAAATATTTAATTAAATATATTTAAATAAATTAAATTATTTGGCATAGTTTGAAAAGTGACCAAAGTTAGCAATTTAATCATTCTGAGTAGTGTACCGATCAAAATTGATTATTGATACATTTCTCCAGTGACGATGGACTGTTCAACATTAAGTCTAATACTATGCGTCACTGAATAAATACTCATTTAAGTTGTAGCAATTTGTTAATTTTTATCTGCCAAAGAACTATTTTGCATACTTTAATAATTATATTATGCTAGATACCTCTTTGGTTATGTTAAAATAAGTTTCTCATCAAATAAAAAAATAACTAGATGAATAAAAATTTGAGAACCATATGTGGTAAAACGTATAGCATTTTTCAATGTTTCGACACAGGGACCAAAATTACAATAACGTTTTAGATGAGGAAAAATCAAATTGTCTTAGCCGAGAGTATGAAAACACGCTCCAAATTCACTCATCCATACTTTCTCATAACTTGCCTCGTAAATGTCCTTCGATTGAGTGAACAAATGGTAATCGTAGGGTACTAATGGTCTATATGGAGGAACGTGACCATGTTTAATACTTAATTTGGAAAATAAGCTGTTCTATGAGGTTAGCTTTGTCATGAAACAACATTATGCCGTAGGTCTGTTTTCCGGCTCCCTCACTCTTTATTGGCCTTAAGGTTTTCAACGCTTTGCATCATCCTTCTCGTGAGTTTATCCCAGCTCCTGTCTGCATGAACTCTGTGCAAACATTCCCCATATCCTTGACCAGATTCAAATCACCGAAATATGAAATGTAATCAGGAGTCGTGGACGTTGATGTTCACTTGCCTCTAATGTCCACTTTGCACGTCTAATCTGAGTGAATTTAACGTATAGAACTGCTAAAGCCAATCCCCGATTGCTCCGTAAGGTATTTCATCTACCCCATCGACTACCTACACCTCATGCTGGATTCACTCGGATTCAACTGTATCGCAAAAATAATTGCACCGTTGGCGGAACCACTGGTTTGCAGTGCCGATAGAGCAGACATATCATAGCAAACGGCATCTGCGCGTGAATTTTATAAGCAGACTGCACGAAACCTGGCTCCAAGGGGAAGATACACCGCGTTGCTTCCGCACATTATGGCTACTTGTGGAACATTCCAGGAGAAAATTAACTGATGACTCCAGGCGTCACTTCTAGGCACACAATTTTGCGAATAAAACTTAGCAAGGTCCCCAAATCCTTTACTCGTCTTTCCCGACCTGAGGTCACAACTTTTACAAATATCCTTGAAAATGACTTTAGTATGATTTGAAAGACGGGTGAGGAAATAAAAAAAATTGTTTGGATTTTAATAAGATTTTTTCCTTTCGATACACAACAAAACATGGAACTTAATATTTGACTCATCACCTCATTCATAAATTATTGCTCAGAAATCGATTGCATCTGTTATGAACATTTATTTTTTCTGAAACATGTAGCGCATCTTTAACAAGGGCTGGTCATATTTCACAATAAACTATTATAGAATTCTCTGCAATCGGGTAAATAAATATAATTATTATTGTAAATGAATTTCAATAATACATATAATGATTTAACCTTTAGTAATGATAGCTCAAATTTAATTAGAATAAAAATTAATGAAATGGAGAATTCATATCTATCCTTGAAGGATATCTAAATCAAACCCAAATCGCTTCAACAGAGTTGATCTTGACTTCTTTAAAGTTCTTTATATCCATAATGAAGAATAACTTTTTATATTTGATTATTTTATTTGGTAGCAAATTCATCGTCATGTGAGTAGATATGTTACAGCTTAATGCAATGTGCTGTATCGATACGAAATACAATTGTGGAAAATAACCGAGTTTATTTTCATTACTGATAAAAGGGCACTTTTCCGCGAAAATTTCGGCGAAAAAAATTTCCTATCAATGTTAGCTGAAGACGATTGCAACATCATTGTAGTCTTTGCGAGCAGCATTCTATGTGAAATCGTATAAACACGCAAAAGTGTTTTACCCAGAAGCTCTTCCGTTTCTTAGTTTAAGTGCCCTCCCATTTGAGGAAGCCAACCGTCGTAAGCCACACTAGTACTTCACAAGTATCTCTCACCGCCCTAAAACGACATGGTAGAATCTAACGCTTTCATGTTCCTCTTAATCTACTGGTCAGAAGAGGAAGGCCATATCTCAAAGTTCCCCCAATAAAGGCAGAAGAAAATAATGTCGCAAACAGAACTTATAAAATAACAGCAAACTCCTCAGAAATAGATTTCTAATGGGTAGAGTTATTTGACTGAAGATTATAGTTAGATTATGGTAGCCTTACAAATTTGGAGTAAACATTTCCAGCGTGATTCACGTACTCCCTGAAACATCCCACGGAACAATAAAGTACAAATTGTAATGCAAGAAATTCTCGGAGAACATTTAAAATCTATAAAATTTATTTTCCACGAGTTGATAAATTTTCAGAGTGCGTGGAAATTCGAAAAAAAAACCTCCGCATTTAATCTATTTTTGTGGGAAGCATGCATTCTCTTTCTTTTGAAAAGCTCCCCTGCATTTAATTATGTACATAACTAACGAATATTGCTATTTCACAGTTTTATCTTTCCCTATTTCGCAATGTGGTTATCACAGGTATAATATCCCTTCCATTGACGTTTTCGTTTTTGCTATTATTGATTATGCACTTAAAATATAAAAAAAATAATCACTTCTATTTTTGATTACAGTATCCGCGCAAAGCTAATAATCAGATATTGCATTAGGTTTCCTTTTTTTATTTCAATGGATACACATTTTCATACGTCAAAGGTAAAATTTAAGCAGAAATCCCTTGATCTGTGCTAATAAAGGATAAATTGTTTAGTTGCCATTCAAAAAGTTGCAGTGAAAAGATTTACTAATGCGTAGAAATGTCAAGTAGATTAAATGAAAAATGACAGCTAACTTCAAATGGGAAATCAAATACTCATTTAAAAAAAAACCTCAGATGAAAAGAACAAAATTACTGATAAAAATAAAAACCTTATTGAAAATGTTTGCATTCGGAAATAGGAATTTATTTATAATTTAAGCTTTTCTAAGGAGATTATGATTGACATTCAATTGTTGAAGGTTAAAAAAATATTGAGCAATAAAATAACTGTGCAGGGTCTCACGATTTTTTAGGAATACTCCCACCTTATGAACATTAATTGGATTTCATCCATTAACGAGTCAATTTCCAAAAACTCGAGTCAAAATATGTTATCACGAACAGATCTAAATATACTTGGATACTCCACATCCCACCCCGATTGAAGACCGCAGCTTTCGATTAGCTGAGGGGACTTGAGTCGAGATGATCACTTCAGAATAAGCCCAAAGACGCACAGGCAGTCGCGCAAGGGACGTGGGAGCAATTTAATTACCATATGCGTCCCAGATGAACCTATGACCGAGAAAAAGGGAGAAGTCGGTGTCTACGTAACGTAAACTAATTAGAACACGAAGATTGTGCAACTCCAGTCAAGTATTTGAAGGAGCTTCGCAACATGCCCGTATTACAAAGCCGGCACTTGTATAAATAAAAGCAGCATTAGAGTAAGTCAAGATCAAAAACAGTGACAAAACCAGCAGGCAGTTTGGTCTTAATTTTTAAATGCATAATATTAAGTTCGTAAAGCAGTTTACAGTAAAAAACATTTGTTTGTAAATTAAGCAGGGATATCACATAACACATATGCTTTATTTTCTTGGAGCCACGTTAATATCTTGTATTTTTAAGAATTATTACTAAAGTAGGTGGAACAGTTTACGTGTCATGGAAAGTATGTTGAACCAATAAAGTAGGTACACAGAAAGAAAAATTATGTTGGGCAAAGAAGCACTCACAAGTAGGAGAGGATTGATGATAGGTACGTTGAGTAAGGATGTTAAATCCTAAGGAGGCAGGAAACATGTATGAAGGGCGTATTGATCGGAAGTGGGAGGTTGAAGACGGTAATAGAGGGGAGAATGTTAGGCAAACGAGGAAAGGGCAGGAACAGAATACGGATGTTGGACGGGATGAAGGGAGTTAGGAAGTACACAGAGATGAAGAGGGACCTGATGTGGAGTATATTGCTGGATTATGTTTTGTCAGAAGTAAAAAAAAAAATTGGTAGTTGAGTCCGTCCAAAATCTACTTTAACCAGTAGATTACTTAATAATAAAAAAATAATTATACGTACGCGTATACACACACATTGTTTCATTCTATTTATTTGCTTCTAAGCTTTTCATTTACCTTTGCTATCTTTTTGTTAAATTTATACACCTATATTAATTTGTCCATATAAAATCTAATTTAAATAAAAAATATTACCTAAATTAATCATTCCAATTACTTTTGGATCCGTTTCTTCTTCTTTGAGATAGTGTTAATTTCCATAAATCGTGTTCTGCCAATAGGTATAATTTTCTGCAATTTTACACCCTTCGTATACACACTGTATATAATTTACCGAATCGCGTAACTCGAGAAGTTCGAGAGGCGGATGTTCATTTCGAACACGTCACCCGAAAACATTTTCGCTGTTTTTCCATGAAAACACAAGTGGTGGGCGTAGAGTGTTGGCAGGGTCCGTGAGTGTTGGGAGATAGAGGGAGAGAGATTTTAAGGTGAGGGCAGAAAGGGGCAGGAGAGGTTGAAAAGGGACGGCGGAGGCAAGCGCACACACGCAAAACGCATAAAGGGGCCGAGGGATGGAATAAAAAGAGTTGACGCGGGAGATGAAAGGAAAATGGCGTGCCCGGGAAAGAGCAAGAGGGTGAAATAAAGAGGCGGGGAAGGAACAAAGGCCGGAATCATTTTAAAATTCCGCGCCGCCACCAAAACGTGTTTCCGCCTCCGCTATGTATTTGCAATTATGTGGAGCGTTATTCTGTTTCGTGTATTTTTTTCGAGGCCGAGGGTGTTGGTGAAACAGGAGGGCGAGAGGAAAAAACGCAAATCGAACAAAGAGGCGAAAAGGCGGTCAGCCTTGAGCTCTTTCCTTCAGTCTCTCTTTATTACTCTTTCTTCCAGTCTCCTTCCCCACCCTTCCTTACCTAACACGCAACGGTCAAAGAAACTACTACTAAATGCCTGCCGTATTTTTTGGTTGATTCCCCTTTCACCATAAGCGATTCTTTTGTTTTCAAGCGATATCACGCCGGCTGCTCTGAACAAAACATTACACCGACGGAAGTTAGAGACTGATATAAAAATCTCCAAGACGTTAGTATTTTACGAATATGAGTTGCCGGGTCAAATGATTTTTTCCCCAGGTCACCTAAAAGCTCGGTGATAAGGTGTAAACCGGAAACAGGAAGGAAGCTGAGCGTTCTCTAAGATCACAATGAAGATTTTAAAAACTGACACCTCTTTGAATAATATTCTGATACTTTTGAATAAAAATATTACATTTAATCGATGATTCCGAAATCGTAGATGCATAAACCACTTACTCATGGACCTCGGTTTCAGTCCGGAAAATCGGTCTCGTTTTAAAAAATATTTTATTCTTTGAATCCACAGTTTTACACCTCCATTGCTACCTTGACGCTCATTCTTGAAGTATGTGACAGTAATCCTTCCATATGTTCATTCTAAATCCTTGCTTTAAGAAAGCGGAACGGGACAGGAATATACATGCAGAAAATTGAAACAAAACCAAGCATGCGATTATAGAAGTTTCTTCTCTCATTCTCTAAGACGTTACGTTCATCACTGGAAGGTTGCTTCGCACAGTATATATATTAATACGAATAAAATAATTAAACAAACAAAAAATGCATATATATTATGTATGTCTTTATATCCTTCCATGGATTTTGACGTGGTGGTAGGGTTTGTGCGTCCCGATGACCCCTAGAGCCCTGCTGGTGGGATTCATGATGATTGCTCCTGGTAGGGTAACCCATGCTCGATAGGTCGGAGGTTATGAGCAACAAAAGGTAGTCCACACAGTATATTTTCCTCAATGAGACGGCGGCAAAGGCGTCTGACCCCAATAGGGCGCCCATTACTTTATTAGAACACTATTGAGGAAGGGGAAACCACCTCAATTATCATTCCCACGAATATATTGATGGACACTATAGAGAGTATGAGTCCTGGCAACTACGGGACTCGTCTCAATCGGCCGTGTGTCGCGCCCAGCAGCCGGTGAAGCAAGGCTTCCAGGAAGGATATATTATAAAACTGGAGGAGGTCCAATGAAAGGCTGCCAGATATGTACTGGGGAAGCAGAAGGGAAGTCTAGGAAAAATAAGCAGACTTTGTGGAATGTCCTGCATTCTAAAGTGGAGAGAAAGCATGGGCGGAACTAGGGAAAGAGGCGGGAAATCCAAATTTTATAGGGCGGAATGATCACAAATTCAAGGTAAAATGTCGGGCACAGAGAACAAATAAAAACAAAATTTCATTGATAAGTAAAACAATTGTTGATTGGAACGGTTTAACTGCAAAACTATTTGAGCACTTTCATCACAGGGTAAATACTTTTAAGAAAATATGTCAATAGTTTATATTATAATATAGCAGATGTGTTGTGTAAAATTTTATGTAACAGCTTAGTTATGATTTTTTCTTGTTGATTGGGAAAATGATGTTGATGAGAAGGGGATTTTATTTTTTGTGTTCGATATTGGCGTTTGGATATTTCCCTTAACTGTATTTCTTTTCTGATTGATAATATTTATCATTTTTGTGGTGATATTAATTGGATTTGAGATTTCAATTTATTTTTCCCAGGCAAGTTTGATTGTAATACTTGGGTCTTACGTGCCACATGAGGTTGACTATCTGCACGTGTGAGTTTTAATAATAATATTAATATACGGCGGCGCGGACGAGAGCCAAAGAGGGATTGCCATAATATTGAATAAAGAGGTAGGAAGAAGAGCAGTCAACATAGAACAAGCAACGGATAGAATATTACTCGTAAAGATTAAAGCAGAACCGACGATTTTGGTCATTGTTCAGGTATAGATGCCACCGAGAAACCACAAGGAGGAAGAAGTCGATAGGATGTACGATGAGTTAGAGGATATAATCGCGAGTGTCCCTGCAGGGAAATATTTGATAGTGATGGGGGATTGGAATGCAACGGTAGGCGAAGGAAGAGATGGTGGTGAGGTGGGGGACTATGGGTTAGGCACGAGGAATAAACGCGGGAAGAAAGCAATTGAATTCTGCAGGAGACAGGGGTTAGTCATCACCAACACATGGTTTAGACACCACAAAAGGCGTAGGTATACATGGAAAATGCCAGGGGATTCAGAAAGGTATCAGTTAGATTATATTATGGTTAGGTACAGGTTTAGGAACAGTGTGATAAATTCGCACAACTCCCAGGAGCGGATGAGGGCTCTGACCAAAATTGAGTTGTTATGAAATGTAACGTCCGTTTCAAGAAGATATGGCAAGGGCGGCGGGTTAGGAAATGGAATTTAGAAGCATTAAATGGATTAACGAGGAAGGAGTATCAGCAGGCTGTAGAGAAAATGATGGATGACGATAAAGAACTGAGTACAATCGAAGAGAAATGGTAATGTATCAAGCAAGGGATATCGGAAGCCGCAAAAGACACTATAGGAACCGTTAACGGGAAAAGAATAAGGAAACCATGGGTCACGGATGAGATGATTGCAAATATGGATGAGAGAAGAAGATGGAAGAATGTAAACACAGAGTTAGGCAAAATGAAATACAAAGAGTTAAACAATAAATTGAGAAGGGCCACAAATAAAGCAAAGGAAGAATGGTGGAAAACGCAATGCGAGGATATGGAAAGTTTACAGAAGAAGGGTGAAATTGGTGCTCTATACAGCAAGGTTAAGTAATTCTCGGGAAGTAAGAAGGCAAGATCTGTGCTAACAGTTAAAGATAAGTGGGGTAAGATAATAGTTGAACCAGCAAAAATCCAAGAGAGATGGAAGGAATATATTATTATTAGGTAATCTACCGGTTAGGGTAGGTTTTTGGATGGACACAACTATCAAATAAACATTTTGTAACTCCAAACAAAACCCAATCCAGCAACCTCATCTACATCAGGTCCCTCTTCATCTCTGTGTAATTCTTTCCTCCCATCATCCCGTCCAACATCCCTATCCTGTTCCTGCCCTTTCCTCGCTTGCCCAACATTCTCCCCTCTATTACCTTCTTCAACATTCCACTACCGCTCAATACGCCTTTTATCCATTTTTCCTGCCTCCATAGGATTTCTGTCAACAAACCCCTCTCCTCACCCACCATCTCCAGTACCCCTGTAGAACTGTTGAAATGTTTAGGAAAATGCGGGAAGAAGGCCCTATATGGACTGATTCGTAGTATCTATGAGGAAGGAATCTGGCCGGAAGACCTTGTGAGATCGGTGTTAGTTCCTATTCCAAAAAAGGCAAAGGCTACATCATGTGAGGATTACAGAACAAATAGTTTGATATCCCACGCAGATAAAGTTATGTTAGTTGAAGTTAGTTGTAATGAAATGTAACGTCCGTTTTAAGAAGATAAGGCAATGGTGGCGGGTTAGGAAATGGAATGTAAGAGCATTAAATGGATTGATAAGGATGGAGTACCCACAGGCTGAAGAAAAAACAATCGATGCTCGTAAAGAGCTGAGTAGTTTCGAGGAAAAATGGGAATGTATCCAGTAAGGGATAAGGGTGTTAAGAAAATACTCGTCAAAACTATGATATGGAGCGTCGTACTGTACGGCGCGGAAAATTGGTCACTGAAATAGGAGAATAGACGTAGATTGAAAGCTTTTGAAGTGTGGATGTGGCGAAGGATGGAGAGAGTGAAATGGACCGAAGGAAAATCAAACGAGGAAGTGCTAGGTAAGGTTGGTGAGGAGAGGGGATTGTTGGGAGAAATACAATGGAAGCAGGAAAAATGGATGAAGGGTTTATTGATCGGAAGTGGGATTTTCAAGAATGTAATAGAGTGGGGAACGTTACTCTGTTAATGTATACTAGGTAACGTATCGGTTAAGGTAGGTTTTGGATGGACAATGCTTTCAAATAAATATTTTGTTACTTCTAACAAAACAAAATCCAACATCATACTCTACAACAACCCCTCTTCATCTATTCCATTATTTTCTTCCTCCCTTCATCATGCCCAACATCCACATCATATTCTTACTCTGTCCTCGTTTTGTTCACTATGAAGTTTCCCGCATAAGTTAAACCTACCTTGATGCTATTGTTTTGAGGCAATTATTGGCGATAGGAAAAATTGGAGCAAACGTTTGGGATATTTTTGTCGAGAGGATAGTTGATGCAACCATGCTCGAGAGTGTAACATGCAATTTGGATTGTTTGTTACGACTATTGGTATTCAAGATTCCCTATTGAGTTATGTTTTCCACACACGAGTGGAGAGACTTGTTGGAATGGATGATCACATGTGAGGAATTCGTAGTTGTTCTAATGTAGTTAGATTTGTCGGTGGAGATTGGGTTATTTGTTGAGTGCCCTGTAAATGATGGATGTGACGAGTGAAATCTACATGTGCTGAATTGTTTCTGTGCAGAAGGGAGAGCCGGATATGATAAGTTGACCAGAAGTGCCATCTTTATGAATTAGGAACGGGTAAAAATTTTCGGGTTGCGCAGGAAGGTAGACGAAGGGAGAGGATATGGTGGTTCATGTTTTGATAGGTGCTCTCTGGAGTACCTAATGTGAATTAAAGCGACATATTTTTGATTCTATTTAACAGAAGATCTGACGGAAGGGTCGACTAAAAGGTCATCAATTGTATGATCAATCATCGCCACCTATTTGGTGCGTGAAGCGCGTGTTTGCTAATTGGGAATGCGAAACTCCCTCTCTCGTGTTGTTTTGCATGTGGGACCGTCAGAATGCTCGTGGCTAAAGACATTTTCTAGACCTGAGGATATCGGGTGCCAATGATTGCTTCACTGACATTTGCACTATGTCTAATAGCAAATCCATGCTGCGTGTTTGATTTTATTATCAGTACTTATCCTCCACAAATATTAGAACCGTTTTTAAATGTTCTTGAATTTGTAAAGTGCCTTTTTTATAAAAACTTAACCACTATTTCGCTCAATTTTTGGCTTTTCTATTAAGTTTGCGTCTCAGTTGCATGCATTAAAATTACAAAACGCCCGGAGGTTTCCACTTTGAGTATCTGTCGATCACGGCGCTCGTTGGCATGGGCAGACGAAGGGGCCACGAGCGCATAAAGGAAGGAGAGCGAATAAAAGGATTGCAAAAAGATTATACTGCAATGATAGAATTCGATTATTTAATACAATATATAGTCATTCATGATCTTTAATTGGCGATGAACTGCTATAAGGAGTTCCAGGAGAGCTGATGACAAGTTCACTAATTAATGAGATACCTGTAAAAGAGATACGCAAACACTAAAATATGAGTCTTAGAACTGTCACTGTACGGATGCATAGCTTGGTCTTAGATGAAAAAAGATGAACATAAATTGAGGGGTTTTGAGATGAAGTTGAGGTAAGCAATGGTGAAAAAAAGCTGGGAATTCACGAAGAAATACGCTATAGTTTTAAAAAGAAAAAGGCAAATAAAGCTGGTTGAGGAAATATTGAAAGGTAGTGGTACGTTTGAGGCCGTAATAAAAAAAGAGGAATGTCGGGTAAGCGGGGTAGGGGAGGAATAGAATATGCATTTTAAACAGCAAGGAGTAGATATATACTAAGACGAAACGAAAAAGGAAATAATGTAGGGAAAACTGGACAAATTTATAGCAATACGTATAGAGAAATTGACGTGAGGTGTTGACCAAAAAATCTTTTTAGGTAGAATAGCTTAAATGAATGAATCATGAAAAGGAGAAGAATGTGATAGAGGGGAGAATGTAAGGCAGGAGAGGTGAGGGTAGGACATATAGACGTGTTGGACGAGGCAGAAAACATGCGCAGATGAAGAAGGGTTTATTTTTAGGGGTGTCTGGGTATATTGAGTAAGGCAAGGTTAAGAAATATAGCGATGTTCAGTTTATGTGTACGTCCAAAAACCTTTCGCTCGTCTACCTTAAAGGTTATATTAATATATTACCATATTAATAATAATTATGGCCGTTGGTTTTTTTCTATCGGGAATAATTTGGTTAGAGACCATGCATTATATATATATATATATATATATATATATATATATATATATATATATATATATATATATATATATATATATATGTATAAAAGTAGGGATAAGGCAACGATAAAAAATTTTGACCTTTTTTCCAAGGATCGAAGCTTTTACAATGCATGAATAAAACGTTCAGGGACCGAAAGGGATATGAGTCAGTCACTCGACTTTTTATCGCAGCTAAAAAGGACGGAGTGATTTATTCATCAGTTAAAATTAAGAACGAAGCGAGTTGACGCAATCGCCGGTACGATATCCTCGACAAAAATTGACCTTTGCGGTGAACTCGAAATGTAGGTGCAATCTTGAATTTTTATCGAAAAATACTTTGTGTACTATCTCTGCCATAGTATTCTCCTTTTCATTCCCCCCGCGGAGAGTTTTTCTTTTTGAAACACGTGGAAAATTTTGCTCGCGACGACCATTGTGTAACGTCGAGTCCAAAATAAACCCTCCGAGTCTAAAATTAAACCGTGCGCCGTTCAATGACGTTGCTCTCGGGTTTAAAAATATAACGCGTCCCTTAGTCCTGCGGCCTCACCGCTATGCATAGAGCTTGATAGATTTCGTCAAAAATCTAAAAAAAAAAAATTCGGGCAGCGGAACACCACAATAGACGTGTGGAGCCGGACGAGATAACGGCATCCCATTGGAAATGGTAACTTTAACCCTCCCTCGTTCTCGTTCATTGGGATAATCCCGACTGTCGTACGAAAGACCGTGCGCTCTGGGTCGGACGACTGCAGCCCGTAGTTAATGGGACTTGAACCTTGAAATTTTCCAGGAATCACACAACTCCCCAGAGAAACGCTTCCACACCAATGTAACCAAGAGCCATTCCCCGTACACAGAAACCCTCCCCTTAACCACTTCCCCCAGTTGCTCCGAAATATTTCGGTTCATAAGCGCCGAGGAGATAAAAAAAATGGAAGACTCTCCCTCCCGATCGCCTCGATCTCGTGAAAGTTTCAAGTTATAAATTCGAACGCTCGAGTTTCTCGTTTGTACAAGTTTATGCAGGCGTCGATTGCATGCTAAAAGTGGTGCATGTTTCAAGGTCGGGAACCTGGACGAGAAGAGGGAAAATTCGGGACGTGACACGAAAATGAATAAAAATGGCAAGGAAACCCTGTCCTGGATGAGATTCTTTTTTTTCCTGTAAACCTAATTCGCCATTCAAAAAATGGATGAATGGGACCAATTTTGGTGAACGGACTACCTGATGACATTATAGATACCCACGTTAAAGTGAAGTGGCCTGCTGAAGCCTTTGCTTGGAGAAATTTCATATCGAGTATAGAAAAAAAACATACTCAATTTAAAAGCTTCCAATTCTGTCGGCGTGCGATCTCTCATTTTTCACTGCGGACAATGCATTCCTAATTTTTACAGTGACTCCTTGAAAAGCCATGCCCTCAGTACAGAGTATATGTAGAGTATTCAATGTGAGCGAAGATTTAGTATACCGGGCCATAGATGAGGCCTATTTCATAATTAAAACTTCGAAATACGAAAGTGGACCAATACAACATCTACTATACGTGTACTTCGATTTGCCATTTTTGTTGCAAAAAGCACCCAAACAACCAATTGAAACAATTTAATTGTGAACAGTCACAAAATATAGAACCAATTAACTAGTCACATATCTAAACGGTAATAATTGTTTGCATCTTATGCAGTCTCTGATTACGCGCTTTTGCAGAAAATTATAATTAATACGATAAGATTGTTTCGTCAAGTTTTTAAATTTCGACTAAGTAGCTTTCTTCTTTTCGCACTCAATATTTCACATATTACGAACATTCCAGTTCTTTCAAGTTTCCTATTGCCCTTATTTGGCTACATTATATTAAATATTTCATTACGACATACAGAAATGGTAAGAGATTAACTAGAACTATACCTATGAGTTTATTGGCAAAATTTTTTATTATTAGATTATTGGCATTGTGAAGCTATTCCGAAATTAATTGAAAATGCATGCATGTGCTTACGAGCGGTATGCTTACATCGATGAATGTTTATCATTGGAGGCGAGCGAAAGCTAATGTCATTTTAGGTATCGGGGATGATTGGGAAATTTGCTAGACTTAGCGTTATTGGTAAGCGGACGAAGGATGGAGGGAAACAGCCTCACCATAAATCAACTATAAAGGAGATGCGCCCAAATTTACCCCTCTAAACGTGAACCTAAGTCTATGCTTTGATTAATCCACTCGTCTTCTCGTACCCTAATTTAATCCTCTCATTCTTCTTTTCATTTTTGTCCATACGAGGCTATTTTGCTGTAAATATGTCTACTGAGTTTCGATTATCATCACCGGAGCCTTTAGAGCAAACTTTACTCTCCTTATGACTCACTGGTGAATATTTCTGCAAATTTTGTCTTCATTGTTTTATTTATTAACAGTGTTCCCTTTCCATTCTTCACAATTTCCGTAAATGACATTGTTTTTTTATCACTGAATTGTAGTCTGTATTTAGTCATCCATAATTATCAAACCCGAATATCATTTTAACTGAGGATATTTATTTCTAACTCAGAACCAAAGACTAGTGGAAAAGTATAATTTTTTTACTATGAAGATTATGAACTCATTTCCTATACTAAAATTCATACATATTATTATTAATTAATCTACCGGTTAAGGTAGGATTTGCATGGACAAAACTACCAAATAAATTTTTTGCGGCTCCTAACAAAACTCAGCCCAATATCCTACTCTACATCAGGCCACTCTTCATCTCTGTGTACTTACTTCTTCCCTTCATCTTGTCCAACATCCCTATCCGGCTCCTGCCGTCCACGTTTACCTTACTTTCTCTCCTCTATGAAACGTACAGGGTGCGGATCAGTCTCCTGTCCCTCCAATCCATTCCTATTTTCTGCAATCCGCGTATTAGTTTTTCCCAATTGACTCTATCAAACGCTTTTTCGAAACCTACAAAACAGGCAAAAACGTCCTGGTTGTATTCTATATTCCTCTCAATTAGTGATCTCATTACTGCAATGGCATCACGCGTACCTCTCCCCTTCCTAAACCCAAACTGATCATCCCCGAAGAAATCATTTGCCTTGCTCTCTATCCTTTTGTTGATAATCCTGAGAATAACTTTAGCTGCGTGGGATATCAAGTTTATTGTTCTGTAATCCTCACATGATGTAGCCTTTACCTTTTTCGGAATAGGAAATCACACTCACATCCCGTCGCATTTCAATCCCCCATCACTATTAAATGTTTCCCTGTAGGAACACGAAATGATTATGTCCTCTTGTTGATTGTCCATCCTATCGACTTCTTCCTCCTTGTGGTTGCTCGGTGGCATGTATACCTGAACAATGACCAAGTTCGTTGGTTATGCTTTAATGTCCACTAGTAGTATTCTGTCTGTCTTGCTCTATGTTGACTACGCTTCTTCCTACCCCTTTATTTAATATTACGGCAACCCCTCGTTGGCTCCCATTCTAACTAATTATGCCTTCTTATTCTGCGTCTTCTTTTTTGCATTTGTCAGTTTTCCTTCCCCACCCATGGAATACAACCTTGACGTGGTGGAAGAACTTGTGCGTTCCTGTGACCACTGGGACTCTGCTGGCGGTACTAATGATAATTGCTCCTGATACGGTAACCCAGGCCAGACATGTCGCAGGTTAGCAGCCAGACGGAAGCTAGTCCACGCAGCGTTTGTTCCTCAGTGAGGCGGCTGCAAAGGCATTTGACCCCTGCGGGGCGACAATTGAGTGGTGGTATCATGTCAAATACAATATTGAAGAAGGCAACGAGAAACCACCCCAATTATTATTCCCAAGAATATAATGATGGACAATACAGAAATTTTGAGTCCTAGCAAATAGCGGACTCGGCGCAATCGGCTGTGTGACATTCTCGGTATGGGGAAATTCAAGGCTTCCGCGGTCGTCATCTCACGAAAACCTTATAAAGGAAACCCGGCAGCAGTATTATTATTATTAGGTAATCTACCGGTTAAGGTAGGTTTTTGGATGGACACAACTATCAAATAAACATTTTGTGACTCCCCACCTAGCAAACTAATCTATATCAGGTCCCTCTTCATCTCGGTGTACTTCTTTCCTCCCTTCATCCCGTCCAACATCCCTATCCTGTTCCTACCCTTACCTCGCTTGCCCAACATTCTCCCCTCTATTACCCTCTTCAACATTCCACTACCGCTCAATACGCCTTTCATCCATTTTTCCTGCCTCCATAGAATTTCTCTCAACAAACCCCTCTCCTCACCCACCATTTCCAGTACTTCCTCATTTGTTTTCCTTTCGGTCCATTTCACCTTCTCCATTCTTCTCCACACCCACATTTCAAAAGCCTCCAATCTACGTCTATCCTCCTGCTTCAGCGACCACGTTTCCGCGCCGTACATAGCTACGCTCCATATCAGAGTTTTTACGAGTCTTTTCTTAACATCCCTACTCAACGTCCCCGTCATCAACTCCCTCCTCCTTGAGAAAGCCTCCTTGCCTAGCGCAATTCTTCTCCTTACGTCCCTACCACTTTGACCGTATTGGTCCAAAACACTTCCGAGATATGTAAACTGCTCTACCTGCTCTATTCTTTCCCCGCCTATTTTAATATTTAGCTTAGCCTTTTTCTTTCTGGAAAATCGCATAACCTTTGTTTTATTAATATTGATTCTCATCCCATATTTATCGCACTGAACCTCCAATTCACTCAACAATGCTTGCAACCCCTTGGCTGACTGAGCAACTAATGCTTGGTCATCAGCAAACCTAACCGATTTTACGAGTTCCCCTCCGACTTTCATTCCTACCTCCAGTTCTTCCCATGCCTCTTTAATCATTTCCTCTACATATACGTTGAACAGTACCGGTGACAATGGGCAACCCTGCCTTACACCTCTTCCTAACACTGCCCATCCAGACTCTCCGTTCCCCACTCGCACCTGAGCAGTCTGAGACATGTACAGGTTGCGGATCAGTCTCCTGTCCCTCCAATCCATTCGTATTTTCTGCAATACACGCATTAATTTTTCCCAATTCACTCTATCAAACGCTTTTTCGAAATCTACAAAACAGGCAAAAACGTCCTGATTGTATTCTATATTCCTCTCGACTAGTGATCTCATTACTGCAATGGCATCACGCGTACCTCTTCCTTTTCTGAACCCAAACTGATCATCCCCTAAGTAATCATTTGCCTTACTCTCTATCCTTTTGTTGATGATCCTGAGAATAACTTTAGCTGCGTGGGATATCAAACTTATTGTTCTGTAATCCTCACATGACGAAGCCTTTGCCTTTTTTGGAATAGGAACTAACACCGATCTCACAAAATCTTCCGGCCAGATTCCTTCCTCATAGATACTACGAATCAGTCCATATATGGCCTTTTTCCCACCTTTCCCTAACCATTTCAACATTTCTACAGGAATATTGTCCACCCCCACAGCCTTATTTGCTTTCATCTCCTTTAATGCCCTTTCTATTTCATCGTCGAGTATGCCTGGACCTAAGCTATCTTCTTCTACGTCATGTTCCTTTTCTATGTCTAACCTTGTCGGCCTAAGTTCTTTACCATACAGTGTTTATATATATTACTTCCATCTCTCTTGGATTTTTCCTGGTTCAACTATTATCTTACCCCATTTATCTTTAACTGTTAGCACAGCTCTTGCCTTCTTACTTCCCGATAATAACTTAACCTTGCTGTATAGAGCACCAATTTCACCCTTCTTCTGTAAACTTTCCATATCCCCGCATTGCGTTTTCCACCATTCTTCTTTTGCTTTATTTGTGGCCCTTCTCAATTTATTGTTTAACTCTTTGTACTTCATTTTCCCTAACTCTGTGTTTACATTTTTCCATCTTCTTCTCTCATCCATCTTCGCAATCATCTCATCCGTTACCCATGGTTTCCTTATCCTTTTCCCGTTAACGGTTCCTATAGTGTCTTTAGCGGCTTCCAATATCCCTTTCTTGATACATTCCCATTTTTCTTCGATAATACTCAGTTCTTTACCGTCATCCATCATTTTCTCTACAGCCTCCTGATACTCCTTCCTCGTTAATTCATTTACTGCTTCTAAATTCCATTTTTTTAACCCGCCGCCCTTGCCTTATCTTCTTGAAACGAACATTACATTTCATAACAACTAAATTGTGGTCAGAGTCCGCATCCGCTCCTGGGAAACTGTGCGAATTTATCACACTGTTCCTAAACCTGTGCCTAACCATAATATAATCTAACTGATACCTTTCTGAGTCACCTGGCATTTTCCATGTATACCTACGCCTTTTGTGGTGTCTAAACCATGTGTTAGTGATGACTAACCCCTGTCTCCTGCAGAATTCAATTGCTTTCTCCCCGCGTTCATTCCTCGTGCCTAACCCATAGTCCCCCACCTCACCACCATCTCTTCTTTCGCCTACCGTCGCATTCCAATCCCCCATCACTATCAAATGTTTCCCTGCAGGAACACTCGCGATGATATCCTCTAACTCATCATACATCCTATCGACTTCTTCCTCCTTGTGGTTGCTCGGTGGCATGTATACCTGAATAATGACCAAGTTCGTCGGCTCTGCTTTAATCTCTACGAGTAAAATTCTATCTGTCGCTTGCTCTATGTTGACTACGCTTCTTCCTACCCCTTTATTTAAAATTACGGCAACCCCTCGTTGGCTCTCATCCCCCCCGCTGTATATTACTCTATAATTGTCACTCCAGTAATCCCCGCTATCCTTCCATCTCACCTCGCAGAGGCCTAAAACATCTATGTTACCTCTTTCCATCTCTCGCTTAATATTTTCTAATTTGCCTCTCCTCAACATTGTCCTGACGTTCCAGGTTCCTATTCTAACTACTTTCGCCTTCTTCTGAGTCTTCTGTCCTGCTGAAGTTATTTCTTCCCCGCAAGGGTTTCGTGGGATGACGACCGCGGAAGCCTTGCCTCTCCCGCTGCCGGGCACGACACACGGCCTCTTGGGCCGTGTCCCGTAGTTGCCAGGACTCATATTATCTATAGTGCCCATCATAATATTCTTGGGAATCATAATTGAGGTGGTTTCCCGTTGCCTTCCTCAATAGTGTTTTTAACGTGACACCATCACTTAATGGCCGCCCCACTGGGGTCAGACGCCATTGCAGCCGCCTCACTGAGGAACAGACGCTGCGTGGACTACCTTTCGTCTGGCTCCTAACCTTCGACCTATCTGGCATGGGTGACCCTTCCAGGAGTAATTATTATTACTCCCGCCAGCACAGCTCTAGGGGTCATCGGAACACACAAGCCCTTCCACCACGACAAGGTTGTAGTCCATGGGAGGGCGGCAGCAGTATATATATATATATATATATATATATATATACATTATATATGTATATATATTTATAAACTTTGACAGCAACACACAATATGAAAAAAATATAAAAGGAACACTCACACGTTATTTCTTGTTATTTTTGACGAAATTGAGCTCCGTCTTCCTCAGGAAAATAGTTGCAGGTTTGTTTTTGCATATATATTATCTTCTTTTTCTCATAATTCCTCAGAGATATCTGAAATATAAAACAAGGAAGTGCTATATATTACCTAAATCATATTATTATTAATATCGATGTAACAGCGGTAATTGTGGAGGAATACAGTAGAAAGATATAAATACTAAGTCTTTACTGTGTGGAAGTATGGATCTTTGTTATAGTTAATACTTGTTTCTGGGAAACTTCATTTTCTGAAATATTTACAAGGACCAACTTAAAATCTGAATACAACTACTAATGTTAATGGTCGTATTCCCTCAAATAATATTAAGAAAAGTTGATGAATAAATATATGTTTAATAGTAAATTCATTGCTACTGCCGTTTTTAAAACACAAGACTCTAACTTATAGGCCTGCAGGTATATAAATGGTAACTATAATCTATGGCAATAGAAATTATTTCTCCTGATTTATGCAGTGAGATAATTAAATTAAAAACACTTCCAAGGTACCTTTAAAATGCAGAGACGATTAAGTTTTAATGAACCCTTTATCTCCCTCTCCCTCATCTCTTGAAATGAATATTAGTTCGTGGCACGCTGTACAGAAGTCTCTATCTTAACTTAACGATCTGAAGTATCGCACGTTCGCTCATTGTCAGCATTGTCTAAATTTGTTCGAATGAGAAGTGAGCACGTTTTATTTGCACCCGCACGTACCACTTTTTCATTATTTTAATTCCGAGATTCGAGAAGTAGACAACACTTGACCTCAACCGAATTTGTGTCCTGATCCTTCAATCTCATGAAATATCGTGTTTACGGGACAGTTAAAGAGTTTATTCGTCACATCCTGCGTTACATTTCTGAATTAATTCGAATATCGGGCGAGAAAAATTAATATTTTTGCGTCGAGCTCTCCAAGCAATTTGTTTCACTCGTGAGAGATGGCCAATAAAGATCTCCAGTTACGTCCTATTACAGAAGTAAGCACTTAAACTGTCTCTTTCATTATTAGAGATGAATGTTGAATGGCCCTCAGAGCATTATAAAAGTGTTTAAAATGACATAGAATGTCCTCAACGCGTTGACAACAAAAAAGTGCCATGCCGGACGTGTTTCAGCGCGAAGGGTTTCGCGAAAACTACCGAGAAATCGTAATTTTATAGCAAAAACCAATGTAACGCTTGTATATTGTTCTCTTTTTAGTTAAGGCTTAGTCCCATTTGAGTTCTTATTGATATCACATGAAGGAAGCCTTTTGTGGAATGAATTTTGCAACTAAATTAATCTTAGGCAAACTGATCGTGTTTTCAGTTACAACCTGACGCAAAACTGAAGTAATATAAACAAAACTTCTACCACATGTACATGACCCATTAACCTAACAATTAAAAATAAAATTTTAGTTTTGTGCAATAAATAATGCGAACAGATAATTTATTATTATTCTATATTGAACAACTTTCAATCCTTCCCCCATGACTTCAGATGGTATTAGTAGCTGTAGTTTCATTTAAATGACATTACTATGCATATTGAATTTGTAACATGCATTAAAAATTTACGCGGTGCGTAGTGTAAGGTACAAATGTAGCTTTTTTCGCTTATCTAGTGGGCAGGACACTCACCAGTTAGTCGCAAGTTCATTCCTTCTAATGAATACACATGTGATTTTACAATCTTAGGTACTCGTAAGAAAGCACAAGATTGCCCCAAAATCGCTAATTCCTATTCCCTGTATTTAAATATTATCTTACATGGGGAAATAATAAATTGCTTAGGAATAAGGGAAAAAATGATGGCGCTCTTTGACCAGATACACTCTAATAAGACATCTTCTGGCTAAATATGGGGATTTTAATCAATCTATCCATCGGAAAAGAAAGAAATACTTAGTTGTTCCACATATATTTTATTAATACTAAGTATTAATAAAATTATGTATTAATAATTTATAATAAAATATTAGTATTAATAAAATATATGTGGAACAACTAAGTATTTCTTTCTTTTCCGATATGAATCGCTTCCACAAAGTGACGCCTCAGACAATTCTATTCAATCTATCCAGTTTTGTGTCCCATCTCAATGACCAGAACGCTAAGAGAAGAGTGCATTAATACCTGTGTTATGTTAATCGGAAAATATATAACCTTAATTTACATTCCTTAATTCACATGCCTTTCAAATTTGTAATTACTCATATTTCAATGTGCTACTGTTTAGAATCTCTTAGACTTACTACTTAACTGTTTTCAATCCTAATTTACTATATTACACGTACGTAAATAAACTTCTTTTTTCACTTTCGATCAACATGATCTCCAACAAATACCTTTGCAATGGAGCCAGGATACCGTTATCTTTCGTCCATTGCCTTACAGTTATTGAAAAAACGAAAAATAATAATAAAAAAAGAATCCTGATACGTGTTTAAATGAAATAAACAATAGTGGAAATGAAAGGATTCAGGTCCACCTGAAGATGACGTTGAACGTCGAAACCCGGGTCGTATTGTAATAAATTTCTGTGAAATTACAAAGTTATCATCCTTTCATTTCCAATATGAATCGACTTCACAAAGTTACGCCGAATACCATCAATTAAAAAATAGTAATATTGAGAAAAATTATGTATAAAGGCTATGAAAATTATGTATGGAGGCAATTCAGTTGTACTAAGGGCTTTTGTTCACGCATAATAGAGATTTATGATGGAAATTTACTGACCAGGCCCAGAAATAAACCAGGGTCTTGGAATCGGTAGGCTACATGGTATTTATTCGGAGAAACCTGAACGAAAAAGGTTAATTCCAGGTTGATCTCGGTCATAAATTAAATTTCAATTCCAGACCCGTACAAATTAGAGCATACGCACAATGTAAAACAACCATCTTCCGAGCAATAGTTTTGTCAAACTTTGCCCCTTACAAGGGATGCATTAAAAATATAATACTATTTAGTAGTTTTGATACGTGAAGAATATCTCAAGCTAAGAGAGCATTCAATATGAAAAGACAACTGCTGCGTGCAAAGACGGTAGAACTACAGTCGAGGAAACAAAACGTGACAAAATTCGTATGGAGCGTCGCACTCTATGAATCAGAAGCATGGAAAAGCAGACCAGAACAGACTAAAAACCTTCAAAACCTGGTGCTGAAGGAGGAACCGGTAAAGACATACATGGCAAAGCTTTTACAAGTACAACTTGATACTTATTCTGAGCAATTCAGCGAAATTATCTACTTATGCTGATACATTATTCTCAGACACCATAGGTGAAACTCCGAATTTATGGCAAAGATCACATTATAACCTTACTTTAGGTAAAATTATTTTTTTACCGGGAAATATGTACAATATTTATCTTCAAACGATTGAAGTCAAGGAAACTGCAGGCAGATTATGTGTATTAATCCGTAAAATAGAATTGACGACGTGTAAGTGTAAACAACAGGGAAGCCAAAAAACTCACGTACTCTAAAAAAAGTGCGTAAAATTTTGTTTTTCCGTCTAAGTTAAAAATAAAACATAAAATAAACCAAGGATTCTTTTCCAATGCATACTTTCCGAGCAAATATGGTCATTTTTTGTAATAAATTAATTTTGTGTTGAGGATACTTATTATTTGAGGACATTTGAGACTTATTATTTAAGGATAATGGACTCTATTCCTTGTTTAGATCTTTCTTTACCGAATCAATTCATAAATATGCCATTATAATTTACGGTTAAGATCAATACGTAGAAGAGGCCCGTAAGTCCTGCGAGATAGGCCTATAGTTTGTCGCTATTACTCGCCCATAAACATATCAGATCAATAAGTACAACACATCACTTTCTGTGGAAAGGGGATAATGTCGTCAATACACACTCACACGTACTTGGATAATGAATTCTGGTAAAAACGGAAGAAAGCGGTCTCTCACCGGTGAAGACGAGTAGACACCCCGGTGAGCATGCCTGTATTACTGGTGGAGGAATAGCAAGGGGTTAAAACTAGATGGGTTGGAACAGTGGTTCCCAAAGTGGGCGCTACCGCCGCCCGTGGGGCCCTACTCTAGTCCATGGGGGCGAAAATAGGCAAGGGAGCTAAGGCTTGGTAACCTCCTTTTTGTCTCCGTTTTTGAAGTTTACGTTGTTTCCCGTATTTGGAAGTAATTTAAACCACGCGTTTACTTACAATCTAAAGTAGGAACGGTTGAAAAACATTTCCAAGTCTTTCTCGTACAAAGGGAAACTTTTGAAGGGGTTTATTCTCAATTGTTCTATCGTTGGCACAACTTCACGACACTGAGTACTCCAGAAGTAAATTTTAGTGTGAATAGAACGTGTGTGAATTCGGAGTGGAATCAGATCATCTGATAATTATATTCGGTGTTTTTACATTAAATATTCACCTATATATTCATTTTCCAAACAATTCTGTTCCAAAGATATTATCAAGGATGTATTGGTAAGTTATTTTTAATTCATCGCATGATATTATTGTAATAGTACAATTATATAATTTTTGTATTATTTCATGTTGGCGAAGTATATTGCGAAAATGAACGTTCAGTATATTATATATGTATTCACGAAATGTTTACTTCAAAAAGAGACCTTTTCTCTCATACTTCGTATGTATACAATTGAAATTCTCGATGTCAGCAAGATATCAATTAAATAAATTCCTGGTTTACTGATCAAAGTCACGATTTTGCTGCAATTGTACATTTCCTTGAAGCATAGCTTTTTTCAAACAATGGGTAATATCCACAATTATTCTTTGAATAAAAAGAAAACATTGGAAATATTTGACCTTCACGAGTAAATTGAGTAGTAAATATACTTTTTCACAAAATTCCTCATAATAATATGTATAAGCTGCTTCCGTAATATTTTTAACACTATCGTGCAGTTTTTTGAAAAGAAAGACGCTTTCCTGAGCGACCATCTTAAAGAGATTAGGAGTGACATTTTTGTCTAAACCATTCGCGAAATTCAATGAAATGAATTTAAAATTGCAGGGAAATGATACTAACCGAAAAGGAAAAATCTGTGGTGCCTGTGTTTATTTCCAAGTTTATTTTATTTAAGCGCAGGATAGGTCACCGCGAGCTTTCTCACTTCCATCCCTACTTAAGCTAGATGAGCAAGCTGGTATGGGTGATGAAGATTTGATGCGAGTCTTTTGTGACCATTTAGCTACATTTCATAAAAATATTATGCCGCGGTATGAGGATCTTCTTTTATTGGGAATTTCAGACTGGGTGATAAATCCGTTTGTAGATATTGAGGAAGTTGGAGTATTATAGAACGAATTAATTGGACTACAAAATGATGTTGAATTGAAACCAAAGTTTGAAATAAATTATCAAGAGTTTTGGTTACAGGAGGTGGTTTCCGATCGTTATCCTGTAGAATAGATGGTGGTGAAAAAACTCCTTTCATTTCCGAGCTCAAATTCGGTGGAAAGTTGTTTTAGTGCAGTCATTCAGCTTATTTCAAAGCAGAGAAACATACGTCAGATTTGTGAACGTGGTAATTTAAGACTTCTAAGTGATATTAAACCAGACGTTGGACGACTGGTATCAGGTCATCAAACCCATACATCTCATTAAAATTTGGCAGATACTGGGTTAGATTCACAGCGAATGATTTGTGAATCTGGCTTATAAGGATTAAACAGCTAATTGAAGTTAAGAGCATTTACGCACAGTCATGGGGAACGATTCAAAGTAACAGATAAATGTAACTGCTCTATTGAGGATCCCCACATTATAAGCCCGCTGAGACAATCAACCCCAATCTACAGTTATTATTAAATTACGAATTACTTGAATTAAAACTGCATGATTATTTTTTGACTCAACAACAGGGAGAAGAATATAATTAAGCTTATAAAAAATAAAGTTTAATTTAATATATAAGGTATCAAAAGTGATTAATGAAAATATCGGGCATTGAATTAAATCCAGAATTATACGAGCATAAGTATTATTTGGGCGTTAAGAGACGTTTGCGTGAAGCAATTCGCCGAAAGAGACCAGAAATGTGGGCAGAAAACTCGTGGATTTTGCACCATGATAACGCACCGTCGCACAGTGCTATCATTATTCGTAATTTTTTGACGAAAAATGCAACAAATACCATCCAACAGCCACCAAATTCACCTGATTTGGCTCCCTGTGACTTCTTTCTGTTCAATCGAGTTAAAAAACCATTACGGGGAACGCGTTTTAGCAGCCGAGATGAAGTAATGGAAAAATCGCAGGAAGCACTGATGGACATACGGAAAACCGAATATAAAAAATGTTTCGAGGATTGGATCAAGCGCTGGCATAAGTGTGTTGCAGTCGATGGGGATTACTTTGAAGGGGACAATATAGATTTAGATGAATAAACTTGTATTTTTAATTTTCTGAATAAATTCCGGGAACTTTTTGATCAAGGTAGTATTATTTGGGCGTTATGAGACGTTTGCGTGAAGCGATTCGCCGATAGAGACCATAAATGTGGGCAGAAAACTCGTGGATTTTGCACCTTAATAACGCACAGTGGCACAGTGCTATATATAGCATATATATATATATAGGTAGTATATATATAGTATATGGAAAAAATATATAACTTATGTTAAAGTCGGACGGATGTGAATAGCAAAGTATGTACAGTTAGCACTAGTAAACACAACAACAGAACAGAAACAGAAAAAAAAGAAAAGAAACTCACACGTTTTCGAATTTTCGGTGGTAAAAGCCACCTCTCTCAAGGAGGAGAAGGAAGCAATTGAGGAAAAGGTTATAATGGAAGGGGAAGGGGGGAGAAAGTTTTCGAGGGGAATAGTTGGGGAATAGAAAAGTTTTAGTAGAGGGGAAACAATACGAGCATAGAAGGTGTTGGGAGCTGAGGGGGGATGGAAATATGTAAATAATGGAGTAATTAATGTCTAATGTTATTACCTGGGTAATTCCAGGAATCCGGGAGCCAGATTAAACGCCTGCTCTATTGTTTTGAGTTTGAGTGGATGGCCAGAGGGTGAGAGGGGTACTAAAATGGATACCTTATAGCATTTTTCATAGGGAGTGTTGTGTTAAGAGGCGTTTTTAGGGATTGGGAGCATCCCAATCGGGGAAGAATTCTTACTTGAGGTCCGCTGGTTTTTGTTTCTAATATTTAGCGGTGTGGTACACTCCAATATAAAAGGCAGGGCATAATGGGCACTTCAGAAGATAAACTACATAGCTGGAAGGTCTATTTCCTTCAGATATGGACCTCCTCTCTCCTCCCCACGCATGCACCCGTCATTTCTATATTATCCCGAAGATTCATAAGCCTGGCAATCCAGTTCGTTTGATTTTATCCTCCTGTAACTCCCCAGTAGATAGAATCTCTGCATTTGTAAACCACCACCTGAAGCCAATAGTCCACTCCCTACCGTCATTCACCAAAGATTCATACCATTCCTTTCGGTCCATTTCTCCTTCTCCATTATTCTATATATAATATAAACGCCAATGTAAAAGGCAGCGTATAGTTGACACTTCAGAAGATAAACTACATTGCTGGAAGTACTTGAGGAGTAGGGATTTTGTGGGAGAGAGTTAACAAGCGGATGGGAGAGGGATGGGGTTTGGGTTTTGAAAATAGGACGTGTTTTGCATTTAGGTTTTTTGCAAGACATGGGAGTGGCTTTGGGACGGGGCGAGGATTTAAGGAGTGGATTGGTTGATTTGAGATCTGATAAGTTGGCGGGGCGTTTGAAAGTAACTGATGGGCATTTGGTAAAAAGTATATGCGTAATTCTCACCGCGGGAATTTACGGAAATGCGGTTGCTTTAAATTGAACCATAAATCATGATGATTGCGATTTCTCGACCCATTTACTTGATGAAGCCTTTGCAGATTAGTTTTGCTTTTATGATTCCAAAAATATACTCTTATACTGCTTTTTTTTAATGATAATGATTTTATTAATCGTACAAAAATACGTACTCAACATGGAATAATATATATATATATATATATATATATATGTATGTATATATATATATATATATATATATATATATATATATATATATATAGATGATTTCTTCGAAGTAACACGGAAGTGTTGAATAAAAAACTTAGACAGTAACACACAGCACGAGAACACATAAAAAGAACACAATAATATCTTGATAATTTCGACGGACTCGAGCTCCGTCTTCTTCGGAAGATAAGATATGACTGAGGAAAAGGGTACACGGTGCAGAGAGAGTATGGGACGAGGGAGAGGGGAAAAACAGGTAGTGGGGGAGGGGTGAAGGAGGGGTATATGGAGGGGGAGAAAGCGGAGCGGAGAACAGGTGGTGGGAGAGGGGTGAAGGAGGAGGTTATGGAGGGGGAAAGGGAGGCCAGAGGGCAGCGGAGATGGAATAAGGAGGATGCGGAAATAGTAACAAGCGACACAGAAAACTAACAATTCATCCGCAGATCCCACAACACCCATGACCAAGGCATCAACTCACCAAGTCATCATAAGGGTTTGACAAGTGAAAACACAGGACAAGGATGACAAAATGTATGCGGATGAATAAATTGTCCCACCACCTTGCAAGAAACAAATCCACCTCCATCCACCTCAGCCCCACCCCCCCATTTAGTGAACGACATTGAGACCCGGATGTTGATAGACTTTACACAGCCATATAAATGCCAATTCCATTGTTTTTAATTTTATAGGGTTATCGGATGGGGGAAGGGATGCTAGCACGGAAACATTGTAACAGTGGTAAAAGATTTGGTGTTTTCCCGGCGTATCAGCTGCGTAAATTCTTCTCGGGTCCTCCACCGGGTTATATCGTCCATCTCGGCCGACGTTTCGATGTCCGACTCGGTCATCGTCATCAGGGCTTCTGAATGAGAAGCATTCAGAAGCCCTGATGACGATGACCGAGTCGGATATCGAAACGTCGGTCGAGATGGACGATATAACCCGGTGGAGGACCCGAGAAGAATTTACGCAATTGTAACAGTGGTTGAAGGGGGTGTTGTGGTGGGAGGCATGTTTTGGGATGGGAAGACCCGCGGACGGGGAGGAGGGATTACATGAGGCGCGATGATTGTTCACCCTGAGGTTCAGGGGTGTAGAGCACTGGCCTGTATAAAATGCCGGGCAGAGTTTGCAAGTCAGAAGATAGATTACATTCTGAGATGTGCCTGAGGAGTGGGGGAAGGGCGGGAGAGAGTTAAAAGGTGGGATGGAGAGGGGTGGAGTGGTGAAAATAGGACAAGTTTTGCATCTAGCTCGCAAGCACGGAGTGGGTGTGATTCTGGGGGTGGGAGGGGATTTGGAAAGAGGCTTGGTGGATTTGAGGAGATCTGATAGGTTGGCGGGCCGTTTGAAGGTAACAGAAGGGCATTTAGGAAGAAGGTTGGACGAAACGCTGTGATTTTTGAGGATGGGGTACAGGTCTTTGAGGATGAATTTAAGGGACTGGATGCCAGGGAAGTAGGTGGTGCATATTGAGAGAGGGTGGGAGTCTGTGGTTGAGGGAGGATTGGGGGTGTAGGATTGTTTTAGGATTTTTTTCTGAAGGAGAGAATCTGGGTATCCCCGTTGGAGGAGGGAATGGTGAAGGTTGTTGAGGTATTTGTTGAGGGATTCGGGATGGTTGCAAATGCGGTGCCCGCGGATAGAGAGGGAGTAAGGGAGGGAACGTTTGGTGTGGTAGGGGTGGCAGCTGTTAAATGAAGGTATTGTTGTTTATTAGTAGGTTTAGTATGTACGGAGGTTAGAAATATATATATATATATATATATATATATAAAAATTAAAATTTATGCCATTACTACCAAAATCTAATTTTATCACAGGTGATCTACCAAGATTCACAACATTTAATAACATAAATCTGGAGAAATATAAAAATATAACTAGAACAAAGTCTTGGAGAAGCAACTCCTTCGGCCTGAAGGACTTCTATATAAACTGTGGAAAAGTGAAAAACTAAGTTACTTTTTTACAAAACGATGTAAAAATGTATCTCATGTAAAGACTTCGCCATGGTTTGCTAAATTAATGGAGAAATGTTTAATAATTTTAAATTTATAAGCAAATCCCTCTGAATTAACATCGATGTATACCCTGCATTATCTTTGTATTCCGATATGCTGGACAGTCGTAGGGAACTGATAGCAAAAATGGAAATATCATTTTAATTAATACACTACTGATAAATGATTAATTACGAGTTACTTTATATTATTTTAAAATTATATTAACAAATGATAATTAATAGTTTTAATGACATAAAATATAATCTCATATAAAATAAATGACATGGTAGATTGTATGCAACTGAGACAATAGGGCAACTGTTCCTTGATAAATAAATAAATATGGAAAAAAATGTTATATTTTTTTTAACAAAGAACAATAGAGCATTTGAAAAACGATTATGAGGAGACTCATGCATAAACAGGTTACTTAATATTAATATCAAGTGGGTTTTGATTATGCAGATAGCTGAAACGTTCAAACACAATGACACTTAAATGACGCTCATCATTCAGTGGCAGCGGAATTGCCATCAAGAATTGTCAAAGCATTATACACAGTTTGCACACTATTGTTTCATTATTATCAGTAAACTTAAATAGATTTTGTATATTCATGCAAAACTTTCGTACTATGTCTGACGTTATCTGCTGTTGGACTAAATCGCGGTTATTAAGAGCGGGATGGACCTCATAAAATTACGCTCATATAAAAATTATTCCTTTCAGGATATCTAATTTAAGTGTCCTATTATGTATTAATTATCTATAAGAGACAAAATATTTACATATATTTACTTAATCATTGTTTATATTGGAAGAGATAATGACTTAAAGCAATTTACCCGATAAAAATATCAAAGAATCTTTGTTAGAGGATTCGTTGAAAATACAAAAAAACATTAAATTTTGCGTTTTAAATCGACAATCAAACTTCAGTAATTCTCTCAACGGTCATTTTGACTCAAAAAATATGCATTATTTTTTACGGCAAATTATGTCAAATTATTTGTTCTTTTTCCGTTTTAACTACTAACCGGTGTTATTCCATACGACTGTTTAGTTCCCATAGTTTTTATCTGACAAAAGCGCATTTGATTATTTTCTTAATTTTCTAAAGAGGTTTCCTTGACAAAACAAATGATACATAACCCTTTATGCATTTATCCCCATATGGTAATCACACAAATCCTTCTATTTATTTCATAACACGTTTTATTCTATTGTAAACGATACTCTCCGTGACAAGGAGGGCAAAAATAATAATCAACGTGAGTTTCCCGCACTCATTCATGTGGCTCTGCTTATTTTTTTTGACAAATGTTTTGTTAGCATGCGTGCACTGCGTTTTTTCTTGTTTTTATCTACTTTTTCCGCAGAGCGTAGCGGGGGTAAAGAGCGGATTGGCCGACACTGTTGAAGTTATCCCGAGATCTGCATTCAGCGTGATTTTTTCCCCAATTTCGAATTCAACCAGTTGAGAGGGGAAGAAAATAGCGGGATTGTGGGAGAGAGAAAGGAATAGAGGGGGCGAAAAATGTTTCAGACACCCAAGGTCGATTTGGGGGAGGATCGCGTCGGTGATAATATGCGGTAAAATATCGTCCATCTGAGTGTCACCTAGTCCGCGAAATGATACATTGCCGCTCATTGTAACTCGCGAATCGCAATTTATCACCCGAGATATTCCTTGTTGCCACCCTTATTAGCACCTTTTCCACCACCCTTCTGCAGTGGGAGACCGGGTCACGATATTGCTTTTGCATAGTGCCCGGCGGTGAGGTGAGGGTAGGGGATTGGTTGGCGGGACGGGCGAGTGGATGGACGGGCCTGGCGGTCGGGAGGGAGAGACGAACTGTAATGCGATCCATGCCTGGGCATTCATCATCACGAATTTCACGATTCAGCACTAGCTATTGGAGGGGGGGAGGGCTGGAAGATAGAGTGAACACGTGCTCCCGTCCCCTTGGTTACGGACCCGTGCGAAACAACTATTGTGTGTCATTTCGAGCAATATGTGAAATACCTTTCGACTTTCGCGAAATTTCGAAGAGTCATTTCCGCACGAGCGGACTTCCGCGCAGTGTGGAAGAAACGAAATGGGGGAGCCGACAACACCCAAAAGGTCGATCGCGATCTTGGACGTAGAGAGGAGCTGTTCTGTGGGAGGGAGAGGAGGAGGGCACCCCATCAAGATTACAATATCAGCGCTGCCAAAAATATCATTGCTGGGTTGAGAGGGGAGTGAAAATATTCATGCGGGACTTTTGAGAGCGACCCGTGAATTCGCGTGCGCGAGACCGAATGCGCTCCCATTCCTTGTCGATTCGTTTAATCGCTTTTGAATTCCTATTTATATTTTGATGATGCGGTCAAAATATCAAAATCATCCCCTCCGCGAAAACCCTCTCCGCCATTCCCTCAGCTCCTCATTTACTGGACTTAAAAAAAATTAACCTGCGACTACAAATGTAACAAAACATTTTGTTTAGGATGAAGATAGAGTGAAGCTCAATCATTTTTATTTCCATTTTTTTACGCAATATTTCATGAACTAGGTTACATCGTAGCTATGAATCCACGTCTAAAGACTCCGGATCTGAGTAAAGTGATCGTGAAACAAAATGTATTTTTATAAATTGAAAGTCTTGCCTTTCTTTATCCTCGAAGTATTTTCACGAAGTCATTTATGAATCAACTTCGATGGAACTGTTTCTGTTTATGAAAAATTCGTGTGTCATTTTACTTTTGGAAACTTAAACCAGAAGTTACATTTAAAAATATTTACCTATAGTATATTGTACACCTTGGAGTGAAAAGAGGAATAAAAAGTATTCACTACCACAGCTCTCTCCGCAAAACGCTTTAATTTCATGTTTCTATTCCGATATTGTACTAGATTAATCACATGAATTGAAATTCGCTAGCACTGCATGATTATGTTAAGAGGTTCCTTTTTGGGAAATTTGGAAGTTTTAATCTATTGGTTAAGATAATCATCAATAATTGGATAAGATTCCTCTTTACGGACAATCCGGTGTAAAAAATCGAAAAAAAATATTCCGACAATCTAATTTTGAGGACCCCGCCGAAAATGGGCTTACTTAAACACAATCTTAATGATAGAACTAATAGATTTTGTTCACTTGGTACTGGATACATTTCATTAATTATTAAATTAACTCGAAAAAATTGAGAACTGAGTGAAACCTATTGAAAATGGGAGAAAAATCCATTGAAACCATAAAACCAACAATAATCCATCCCAATGTTTAGTATATAGTATAGGCAGGGACTGTTGACAGGTTTAGTTAGGGACGAGATGCCAGTTCCTTTCCCTACGCCACTTTAAATTTCCTTGAAAGATCTGGTACCGTAGAGGAACAGATTGAATGAAACTGGAGGAAGCTAGAAACGTCACCCCGATTTGAGCCCCGGTATCTTCTTTTAGTGGCTCTTCGCCCAGCTCAATAGGCTACCGCGTCTCAAAAGTAGAAAATGCGTACTTAATTTAGCGCCGTAAATCCGATTTTCAGAAGGAAATAAATCTCACTTCAACAAGTAATAAAATTCTTATACAATTAAGGCTGAATATTCATTATTCAGAAGAATATAAATCTCAGTTTAGCTGATTAGGACCCTCACTCTTGCTTAAGCAACAGATGATGTCCATTATAATTTTGTAATTTTTGAAATGATTGACAACATGACCCACTCATTGATAAATGTAGCTAATGTGACTGTTTTAAGTTTCGTAATGAAGGAATTTAGAATGAGACCTAAGGTAATAGATAATATTTATTTTACCCATTTATTGCAAAAAATAATAGCCAAATTAAAAAATGCGCCATGTTTAATAAGTCGAAAGATGTTATCGTGATACTTTTCCAATATAACCATTGAACTATTGTATATGAATTGTATATGTACGAACAATATATGACTAATAATTGTTAAAATGTTACATAAAAACTTCTAGGAAATCCCATGGAGCTTAGTAGGAATTTGAAGAAGGATTAATACTTAAAAACGTATTATTTAATTTTGAGATGTATTATTTCTAATCTAGATGACATGTCGCATATGCTACACTTAAATCAAAGCTGATTTTCTACTATCCAAAATATAACAATATCACATTTAGAAATATCATCACTGATCCCGTCACATTGATCACCAAACTTATTTCGATTCCGTAGTTTAGAAGGAGCTAGACATTTATTAGAAGAATGGGCTTTGAGAATAATTATCATGCTTTCAGTCTTTAATGTCTATATATTATTTTAGCTATTGATTATATATATATATATATATAGCTATTATATATATAGCTATATATATAGCAATAGCTATATATATATATATATATATATATATATACATGCGCTTATCCGAAAACTAAGCCTGCCATTGCCATAGAACACGAAACTCACCCAACAGAATAATTAAATCCCATTAATCAAATACCAATCATGTATAGCAGTGCAGACGGAGACCTCTAATCTATTTTCAAAAATCGAATAATTATTTCTGGCTGGCCTTTTTCATTTCAAATCCACTCCACTTTCCTTCCCTATTGCGTCATTTCCATAAAAAAGACGAACGCTATTCAGAAATACTCTCAGAATCCCAATTTTGGGATCCCATGATTTCCCCGTAGTAAACTATCAATGCCAATTAGTTCAGGGTAGATGATTTTAAAGGTTTCTTGTTATTGGCTCGAATAGAACATAATTGTATCAGCGAAGCTTAAACAAGATACGAAACGATAAAGCTTTAATGGATTCATTAGCGAAACCAATGTTAACACCTTTCATTGCAAAATTAACGGCCTGGCGGATAGATATCAGCATGGAACCGCTAGCAGTGAGAGAAATCTTGACACTTGAGTTAGGCACTTTATTTACATTCGCTCTGACGCGAAATATGTTTCCATTCTCCAATTCGGCGGATAAGAACGGTTTATTAGTGACAGATTTTTCTTCTAAGTCCCGCCGATTATCCGTAAAACGTGAATGGAAATGATGAAAACTTTGCTTTACACTGGGGGATGGTAATCGCGACATCAGAGGCGCAGGAGACTGCGAAAATGACACCATTTTTATGGTTAAGGTCAAGCGCCGTAAGCTTAGGAAATCCTTGGGAGGTCAAAATAGGCATAAGACGTTGTAAACATCAGTCCACCCCTTTTGGGAAAGAGGTGGACCTTCTGGATTTTCATTCCATTTCTCTCAGAGGAGACGAACGAAAAAATATAAAAATTTTAATTATAAAACAGAAATGAAAAACGATTTAAACTAGTTTTAAAGCGCCCAATTCCCGTCGTTTCCGAGAAATTTCGACTTAAATAAAGTTAATTAACTTTCTGAATTTACTATATTTATTTCCTTTTTCTTAACAACTCTTTTGTCTTTGTCAAAACCATCAAAGCATTCAACAAGCTCCAGAAAATAAATTGGACAATACGTATAATGTCGCTTGTACAAATATTCTGCAATATGGTCGCACTCTTTCCCGCTCCTAATGTCTGCCCTGTAGCTGAAATGTGTATACGCGGATATATGCTCTGCACACAGGATTTATCACTTCCTTGAACTACTAAAAAGTATGAAGTAAGCACTCGCTAAGGTCTCTCTGCCTAATTTGAATTCAATCTAAAGTCGTATAATATAAGTCAAATTCATTGATTTAAGTCTTGCGGTTAATACATACGATCGCTTTCCCATTTATATTTTCATTTTGGACCACTCATAGTTTGACCACCTCTTACACCAACTAAAACATCCATTATCTTCCTTATCCTTTCTAGAACAGAGAAAACCCATCAAAAATATTCAAAAACCACCAAACAACTGCCATTATTCCAACCATACAATTTTTCTTGTTCTAACAGCTATTAGTGGAGGCGATCGACAACTGAGATTATCTGCGTCATTACGGAAAGGTGGATAAATTGGCTGAGATGCGATGTTCAGGGGATGGGGAGAGGGGGGTGAGATATTCGGCGTCGCCATTCTACTATCTACAGTCCACTATTAACAAAAGATGACAAGGGGTGCAGAAATTGATGTCCCATACGTCGTGATGGACAGCTAGGTTAACTTGGAGTTCTCAGAACGTGGGACCCCAGACAGGGATTGGAATACCTCTGGAAAATTCTGCCACCACCGAGTTTCGAAGCCAGTTCCTAGGGTTCGAAGGCCAGTATACTAGTCACTGCATGAACTCGAACCACTGTTAATTTCTTCCAGCCATAAAGTTATCTCACAAATATTCTCTAAAAATCCCTTATACACTTGTAAAAAACGAAGGATACTGATAAATTGGCGTTTACATAATGAAAAATAAACGGTACATTATTGATATTAAATAATTTTTATGCTACTTTTTAAGGAAGGTTAGATGGAGAGAGTTGATAAGATGATTTAATAATTGGAACTGCTTAGGTAATGGAGGTCTTCGAATTGGTCTACTTTCGTAGTCCGAATATCTTTTTGAAGGGAATAGGAAACTTTTATTAACCTGTAAATACACAACATCACAGGGCAATTAAACCAACGTACTTTTAAACAATAACTTACATGATAGTGATATCTTCTTAGCCCAAGCATACCTCGTGATATTAATGATAAATATAGGAACTATTCACGCCAATTTCTCTGCACGTGTTTTAAATTTTAGTTAGATTTAGTGCAAAATGAAATGCATCGGCTTTCACAAAACGAGTCAATAGACGCACACATAAGAGTCATTAAGATTAAATCAACCGGAAATGGCGTGGAAAACCGGGTTTAACTTTAATCCACGGTAATCAATTTCAATGTTTGATCACATCATGAAATTCAGCACCAAAAACCCATTATAATGTGTTCATAAATTTTGAAAATTAATCTGCTTTCAAAATATACCGGTGCATAAAGGTTTTGGAAAAAAATGCTCAAGGACGAAATGATTTATTGGATTTTTAAATGAAAACATTAAAGCGTAATAAAAATTCGCCACAAGATATAATTTCAAACTTCCGAATAACGGACCTAAATGAGATTAAAAATAATTAGTGATGCATGTGAAAATACAGCGATCACTCTAATAGGATCGAAGTCTTTTTTATATAAAACCCTTTCGCAAACCCATCTTATTGGGAGTGGTTTACACAAATATGTACTTGTAATATAATCATGGATGAAAACAATAATTAATTAATTCAGCTGTATATGTAATAAACATTTGAGCATTTACTGATTTTCCTGAATTGGCCAGATGGTATTTTGTTTTGGTGCTAAAATATCAGTTTGCAAACTAATCTGGGTGGAAATTATAACATTCGAAAATGTTCGTTAACCAGACAATTTACCCTGCAAGCCACCAGTTGAATCTTGGGGCAGAGGTTAGTAGATCGCTAGCCTGATACTTATACTCCGGTTCTGCAGTTAACTTTTCTTATATTCTCGTTGTGGTCTCGCCAAGCTATGTAATGAGGTGATAGGATTATTCATTTTGTGCGGGCGTTAAGGTTGAATTATTTGAAATGTTATTATTTTAACGTGAAAGTTATCAATCGCGATAAAATTTGGAAATTAAGCCAAAGGTTAACATTTTCTGGGGAAATACTCTCCAAATAAAATATGTATTACACGAGTATCAAAACTTGTTAGGAATTTCAGGAAATTAATGCCTATCGCATATGCCATGGCTGACTTTCAAATCATAAAACTTGAACGCCGTACGTGTGAATGTGGCTAAAGACAATCTCCAAACAAAGGACATCTATTAAGAGTATCAAGGAACAGATGACTATGTTTGAAGCGATTCGTAAATGTGGTGGAGACAAAAGGAGTAGGTAATGTTGGCTACAATTGAAATTATTAATCAAAGTATATAAATGCCCTGGAATAACTGGAAATGGATCTTTTTGATTTTGTCTGACAGGAAAAAGGTGTGCAACGCCTACTGGAAGTTTGAAGCGTCCGCGTCATCCGTTTCACCGTGACGTTGTTTTGAATGAGATGCCACGAGAGGCTACGAGCGCCGCGAGTGCAATTAAAAGAGAAAAGGAGACTGGTGTGCTCTGGTTTGGAGACACTGATTTTCCTTATATCAATCCGTTTTTTTTCTCCTCCTGTCACATTCACCTTGTTCCTGCATTTTCCCTCATCTAATTCCACATTCACGGGGTTCCCGATGATGATATCTGTTGCAATTATGGCTAATAAATCTGAAAGGATTATGAGGAAATATTTATTCATATCTTCTCCGATTCCGATTACACGTGAAACCTTCCCATGCACCCTTCATTGCCGCCAAAAACATTGTCCTTCAGCATCCGGACCTCGACTTACCTGCCGATAACACGAGGTCTACATTACTCGTTAATAATATGTATGATTACAGGTTTATCGGATCGAATCAAAGTTACAGCAACAACATTTAACTTGGTAGCAACTACAACCCAATTTTTATACACCGTTATCTGTTTATTGAAGTAATAAAGTATCTGAATGAAAACTCTCACTAATATGACAATTGCTTCTGATGAAAAAAGTTACGATAACAGAACAATATTTAATTGGAGCGTTTAAATTCATTCGGATCGTTGACCGGCATTTTTTATGAAGATATTATTGCGTCCTTTAATTTTGTGACATTTTTTGGTAACTCGCTTATATGTGGCATAATAAAAGTTACGAGAGGAAATAGTAATTTTTCAGGATTTCATTACGAACGGAACTGAAATTTGTATTTTCCGTCAGGTTTTTATTCACTGGGCACGAAAAGTTTAGAACCGCACTAAATGTGTTGTAATTAATTAAAGCGGTGGGGTGTATCTGTTGATGAAGCGATAATGTGTCTCACAAATAACCGCTCAGGCCGTAAAATGCTAACTGTGGTCAACAATAACCTTGCATTAGTCCTTGAATATCAATTTCATATCTACATATTACTGACCTTAGTCAACTCTCGAGCCATTTCCAAAATGACCCAATGAAATTAATTGCTAGATAATTTGCGCCGCAAAACTTCGACTTGATAATAGAATAAAATGACATAGAACCACATCGTTACCCAATCATCACAAAGCAATAATGGCAAGTTATAGAGAATCAAATATTCTTCGCTGGATTGCCTTTTAATAAAGGTATCGATCGCAGAAATTTCACGCACTAGGCCAAGGAGGAAGTCTCACATCAGGAAATAAATTCCCAAAAATTATGCGAAAAAAATTCACAAAAAAACACCGAAAAAATGTCGAAAATGAAAGCCAAAAATTTGCGACTTTTTCGCTATCTTCTCCCCTACCTTTCGTCATTTTCCTCAGACATCGTTTTCCTCTGCAACATACCCTTACCTTTCGTCACACCACATCCTTACCCTGTTGCCCTCGATTAGAAGTGTACGTGTTCTACCAAAATCCAGCTGTTCCTGCAAATAACCGTCGCCAATGGATATCCCAGCGAGTCCCGCGAATTAATATTTCCCCCTTTTCAATCCTCAATCTTAGTACTACAGAAATACTAACCTTCTCTCACCCCAAACCTCACCTATCCCCGCTTCACATTCATAGAACAACTACTCGCCTACCTGATCTAATTCACGTTTAACCACAATCCGAGGTTCTCATCGCAACAATCCGGTTTTGGTTGGTTTTGAGGAGCTCATCCGGAAAAATCCCTAGAAACACGCGAACTTCAACTATAATTAGGGTTACAGAAGACACAGTTCCTCTTCCTGTGAAAAAATTCAATTTCCCACGACGTTTTAGTTGCCAGAATAATGAAGCAAATACAAGTGTTGGGCTGGTCCAAAGGCCATCCATTTCATCCCGAGGTCCTCGGGGTAGCAGGTGAACGCTGTACATATTGGGTAGTCACACCGCATCTTAAATTACATATATCTTAATATCAATTATCTAATTTCGGATTTACATCAAACACACATGACAGGGGTGTCCATTATCACCTTTGCTGTTCAAAATATGCGTGGAGGAAATTTGTTAAAGGTATATGGGACGAACTGGAGATAGGAATAAAAGCCGACGGGGTGTGCGTAAAATGAGTTAGATTTGCGGATGATCAAGTTTTAGTTTGCCATGATTCAAGGTTAAAACTATTGCTAAGTGTATGAGAAAATCAGTAAGCTATATGCGGGATGAGACTTAAAATTAAAAATCATGCGTAGGTTATGAGCTTTTGGAGTAAGAAGGAGACTAAGTTAAACATTAAAATAGAACGTCATATAAATTATAGCAGGTGGAACAGCTTATCCACCTTGGCTTTTTTTCGGACTAAAATGGCTCAAAGAGTAGGGTCTACAGAAGTGAAATTGCGTTAGACAAAGGAGCTTTTACAAGGAGTGAATTGATGGCGCGGAAATGGAATAATATCGTTAAAATAAAATTAGCGGAAATATTGACATAGAGGGTGGTTACGTACGGCGGGTAAACTTGGTGGTTGATCTATATGATACGCATAGATAGGATAGAATATTGAGATATAGGTGTAAAGAAAAATGGAAAAGTAAAATAAAAGGAATAGAAAATAAACAAAGAAGTGCTAGACACGTTGGCAGGGAAGAGGGGATAGTTGGCAGAGATTCAAAGGACGGAGAAACGCTAATGCATAGAATTTGGAGTGGAGATGGAATGTTGAAGACTGTGATAAAGGGGAGAACGTAATTCTAACTTGAAAGGGACAGGAAAACGATACACATATTGGCCGGAATCAAGAAATAGAATAGAATGTATGCGGAAATTAAAATATTTAATTACAGTGTGGAGAATCACATTGTACATTGTTAAGTGAGCCTAAGAAATGTAGGAGTTATGAGAAATAAAAATTTGCACTTTTCCACACGTTTAAACGTGCAGAAAAGTGCACATTTATTTTTCTCAAAATGACGAACTTCCACTACATGTCGCCTGAATCTGTTGAATGCAAATATAGGAGTGCTTAGTGTAGGTTGATCCAAAACTCACCTTAAATTTTAGACTTTCCGGCAATAATACATTGAGTACTAGCTTCCTAAACCTCACTTATAACAGGATGCGAGGGGAAATTGGGTACACATGCGTCTTTGATAATTTATGATGCCACGAACGTCTTTTTATGTGATGGGTGTATGCTGGAATTACCAGGTGAGGCAAATACGCGGTATAACTGAAATCGTACGGAATGACCGGATACTATTTGGACACCCGATGTATTTCTTGTACTATATTGATTGAGTATTATGAGTTGGATTGGATTGAGTAAATTATTAAAAGCGGTGCTTAAGTAAAAATACAACATGCAGCTAATCCTTTGAATGAGTCGGATAGAGATTTGAAACTGAAATACGTCCTACCGCATGAAAAAATACCATTCTGGCCAAATCTTTTGGATACGTAGTATCTTGGCACGATAAAAGGTGGACATTTTGATCTTATTCGCCCTCTTCCCTCCACCAATACCAAGCTACCTCCCCCGACGTCTGATTTATCAATTCCAGCTGAATCCCATTAACTTTTTATAAGGCAGCTGGCTCCAATAAACCCTCAGAGACACATTTTTTTTAGGAGGCTGGGGTGGGTACCAGCAGTCATTGAGTCAGCAGTATTATTTCCTCTGAAGGTTATAAATGACGCCTGAGCGTGCGTTTAAAATTCACTAGCATAATTTATTGACGCTCGTTGCAAGGGAAATTGAGGCCAAAAGCTCGTGAGCTGAGGGAATGTAAGTGTTGGAACTTGAGGTAAGAGAGACTACTAAGAATCTTTTCCAGCATTTATTACCAACAAAATGCGCCATTAACAATATTTTCTTCGAGTTCAAATGCGTAACTTGCAACTGAGATGTGTAGATAAAAAATTATACACAAATAAAAAATTCAAAACGAAAAATGATAATAAAACATTCAAACTTCATAATAGCTTCGGTTCTTCATACTCTAGTACATTTAATTCTCTCAACGACATGTTCGCAATCATCTTTTTAATAATTCGAACAGGTGGAAACATTCTGTGCTGAGATTTCACATCAACACACACCCGACGGATTCCACGGAGGAAACTGTTATATCAACTGTAATAAAAGTTAGGTAGAAAAAATATCGCTGCTTCTTAAAGGATCAGTCATGAACTGCACTTATAGGGAAGGTACTCTGACAAAGCTCAGCAATAGAGTTCAGTTCTGCAACAGTTTGACCTACATTCGTAAGTTAAAAGATAATTGGTGCTGAAATTTTCCATGCAAACTTTCAAGGAAATAGGATCTTAAAAGGAGTTTGGGCACTGACTGAAAATCTAGTTATCGGTTGATGACACAACATACCTCGGAAGTAAAACACCTTCCTGCCAAGAACTTTATTAGTTCTTCGACTTCCTTAAAATATCCACTCGCGCACATTTTTGCCACTTCAATTTTGTATATCCACGACGGCTGACATACTCTTATTAGTTTTTATACCACTGGAAGACGGAAAGGGAATTAAAATATATATACATTTATATATATATATATATATATTTATTTAAAAAAGACTTGGCCAAAGCATCGAGAAACTTGGCTACATATTAGGCCGCAGATTTCAGTGCAAAGTTAGTTTCCTCGATAGCTCGAGTGGTTAGAGCATCCGCCCGGCAAGTGGAAAGACCCGGTGGTCAAGTACCGGTCAAGGAAATATTTTTACACTTGTGATCTGCTCGATTCCGCCTTCCCCACCTCTCCCGTGTTCGTCCTTTATACGTGTACCTAGCCCTTTTTCCGAATATCTACTATATTTCCATGCGAATTTATATATATATATATATATATATATGTGTGTGTGTGTGTGTGTGTAATTACAAATATGAAACGGCGCGATGATTTTTCTCATTCTCTATCTCTCCCTTCCTCGTTGAGATGGGAGCAAGGCGACCTGAATCCCGCTTGCTACTGATTGAATTGGTGGGGCGGTGGGCGGATAAGTGTGAGGTACGGGAATTTGGAGGCGAGGGAGGGTTAAGGAGAGTTTCTCGCCACCAAATTTTGCGTGACTACATACCCCAATTTAGTCAGATGTGGGAAGTGGTTAGAAGGTGACTGGGGGATTTGAGGAAGGGGACTCCTTTGCCTTTGGGTGAGAAGGGCCTGAGATCGTACGATGGGATAGGATGAGGGTCTGAGAGGGAGAGGGAAAGAAAGGGCAAGAAAAGAGAGATGGGCTGGGGTAGGGTAGGGTTTCAACGATAATGGAAGAGATAGGAAATAATGGCAGAAAAAATGGCTCTAGAATGTTTCGTCTACTGTTATTGCCTGGCGAAAAAATACCTAATGATCTAGGTACGTAAGTTCGCTCTTTGAGAAGACATTTTGTCATTCATTATTATTTTCAAGTAGTCAGCATTTGCTTGCCAACGTTACTATGCAACGATCTTACTTAAGACGCCTTATTAGGGATGCTTGTTGTGAAACACAGAAGACAGTTATCAGGATGGTGTCGGAAACAATGTGCCATCCTGGTTTCTCGATTCAAATAAATGCGATGTCAGTTATATACGCCTCTAAACTGTGACGGTTGGAAATTGACGTTCAAATTTTGATAATGTTATAACACAATATTCTCATTAAACAATTTAAACTATAAGTTTTAATTTCTTTCGAAAATTAAAAAAAAAACGAAATTATATGAAGAATATGGAAAATTTATAGGATTAAATCATTTGTGCGTAATAAAAAATCAAGCTATTATTTACAAATAGACAATGAACAGTTAAAGCAGATCAGAGTATGTTCTTCAGGAGGGAATCGATATTTTCAAATGCCGGCAATGACCAAAAATCATTGCCGACGTCCTCGAAAAAATCCGTAGATTCGTTGGTAAAGAAATCTTTGCTGCGTGCGTGATATATTAAAATTTCATCCCAAGTAACTATTTTCGGCAAAACAATGAAAAACTAATCACAAAAACTTGATTTAAAAAAGCATAACACGATTTAATTATGTAATATGTCATGATTCCGAACTAAAGATGCAAAAATTAGCACAAATTAAAAAATCATTAACCACTTTCTAATACGAGCATATTGGAGTGTAAGGCTACAATACGATATATCTATTTAATCTAAATACGCTAGAAAGAGTTTCTTTTTAAAGTAACATGGGATTCTCACAGTACGAGTATATTATCTCACTAACAGCAGCATTTTAGTCATTTACTTAAGAATAGTGGTTTCATGCTTCCTATAAATACAGGTAATTTAGGTGGTTTTCATCATCGCATTGATGAAATTAAATCCTGAAATGAATCGATGAGTAATACCATTGAGTTCTTACGCCATATTTCATTGCTTAGGTCGTTCTCTCTAAGTTTCACCAGACTCTATTGTCTTCGAGAACCCATTTTACTAAACTTTAAAAGTTCGCTTAAAATACTCTATTTGTACTAAATGACTTGAAATTATCTCCAACGATTAATAGCTAATGAAAATGGTGTGAATTTTTTGTGCAGTGATTTCAAATTTCTAAAATATTTCACGATCAAAGAAAAAAGAAAATTAAATTTCATTTATTAACTCCTTTAAAATTTAAAGCACAATTAAATAGGCATAATGCATACGAAGCAAACTGATCCATTTAACTATTCTGTACATGACAACCTGATATATTTCTAATATTAACTGAGTTACGGTTACTAAGCTTGCACAATGCCTGGGAGACAAATATCGAATGGAAGTTGAAAGCTACACCAACTATTCACTTCGATGATGCTTACCATAATCTGTTGAATTCAATATTTAGAGTGAATACGGCAAAAACATACAAAGGTTCAGCGAAAATGTTTGTCCCCTTTGCGTGGAATGCCTCCTCTGCCACTTTAAAAACCACACTCGAAATTGGATGCTGCCGTAGGAGTATTTCTTTACCAGTGGATGCTACGTCGTGTGCGGGACTTATTAATAACTGAGGACATAATCATTACACTAAACTTTATCTCATTATCTATTATTGCTAACATTTTGTTATCCAAGACCAAATTTTTCCATATGACGGTTGTCCCTTTGATTTCAGTGGGACTATGATAGTTATACAGACGAAATTTCCGGCTTCGTAGTACTGAGCTTTACGGAGTCACAGGATTAGTCGTGAATATTTTGATTCCGTGAATGGGTCAAGTGTTGCGCCATTTCCAGAATTTTTTTATTGGAGCTACGTGCACTACGATGACGTTTGTTCATATTTAGTCTACAGTTTTTTCCCAATCGTAAAAATGTTTGCAAATTCTGAATTTCCAAAAAAAATGTCTTATCAGTTGAAACTTCTATCGTATTCTTCTTAACGCACTCCCCTCCATCTTGGTCGTTAAAATGCTATCGCTAATCGAAAAGCTATGCATTAATCTTTCCTATTATTAGGTGATCTACCGGTTAAGGTAGGTTTTTGGATGGACACAACTATTAAATAAACATTTTGTCACTCCAAACAAAACCCAATCCAGCAACCTCATCTAAATCAGGTCCCTCTTCATCTCTGTGTATTTCTTTCCTCCCTTCATCCCGTCCAACATCCCTATCCTGTTCCTACCCTTACCTCGCTTGCCCAACATTATCCCCTCTATTACCCTCTTCAACATTCCACTACCGCTCAATACGCCCTTCATCCATTTTTCCTGCCTCCATAGGATTTCTCTCAACAAACCCCTCTCCTCCCCCACCATTTCTAGTACTTCCTCATTTGTTTTCCTTTCGGTCCATTTCACCTTCTCCATTCTTCTCCACACCCACATTTCAAAAGCCTCCAATCTACGTCTATCCTCCCGCTTCAGTGACCACGTTTCCGCGCCGTACCTACGCTCCATAGCAGAGTTTTTAACCTTTCTAGTCTTCTTAAAAAATCTCCTAAAAAGCTTTCCTACTAACACACCTTATGTCTAGTACATCTTCGTTTGTTTTCATTCCCGCCTATTTTACCGTTTCCACCCTTCCCCACACTCAATACTCGAAACTAACGTGTAAATATTATAAATGAAAACTCTTTAACTATTGCACGAGTCCATGGGTACAAACAAATGTATGCCCACGTATAAACACAGAAGGGATATAAATGAACATACTTACCACAGGAAATTCATGAAAGCGGCGCCAGTAAACAGTTATTGGATTGGGCAGTGAAAGGGGGAAAGCGGCGAGGACCCAATGACGGGGTGAAGTGGAAGTGGATGCAGATATGGGGTGCTATATGGGTCGGCGAGATGCGCACGGGGGTGGAGGGTCGGGTGATAAGGAGGGCCAGGATAATGCCAGGCGGGTAGATGGGGGAAGAGGACTTTGCACGCTGAAGGTCTCTGGGGAAGACGGCTGAGATGAGACCGGAGGGGCACTTGAGCGGAGGAGGAGAAAGGAGAATGGGGTGAAGGAGGAGGAGGGGATGAATCCAGCCAAGAAGAAATTTCCGTTTGACGAGCGAGAAAAATGGCCGCGAAACCCTCGGCCAAAAAAAAAATGGAATAAGAGTAAATTACCCGACTGCTGGATAAAAGGGTTTTTCCCTATCTCCACGCAAGGATCTCCATCTTTTCGTCTATATGTAAATCAGCTTTGCAAGCTGCCTCGTGAAACTACGTGAACCAGGAGGTGAGAGGACTCTAGGTTTTAATAATAACCCCGTAGGAAATTATGCATTTGCACTCAAAGAACAGTTCTTAAGAGAATACGACAGATAAAAAGTCGTCGTTCCTTTATTAATATTTTAGTGTTTTTCTTTGGTTTTTCTGACTGCTGGAATCGATCGCTAAAGGGAATAGAAATTGTTTAAATCTATAGACAAGAAGACCAGTTTCATTACTATTTGGGTTGTTTTACTCTCAAAATAGAGTTGAATTTTACTAGCTCCAACTTTGATATCAGACATGACTTTGAGCGGCCCTTATCTCCTCGATAGGGTTATTTCTGTTTGGTTTTGTCGTGAGAGGAAGGAATATTCTCATAGTACTCCCAAGGACCAGAAAACTCTCAATCTCTTTTCGCTATAAAAATAGCCGATTTTCTTCGGACTCTGTTTCGATTGAAAGCAGTGACTGCAAAATGACTTCTTTTTCATAATGAGACATATTGGCCAAAAATATACCTATTGATAACCAATCAAAAGACAATTTCGAAACGACAAACGACAGCTAAATTTTATTGAGGTTTGTTAGGAAGAATGGGAAACGAAATGTAAGACATTTACTTCTATAGAAATAACGCCAAGGGTAGTAAAGCATCTGTTTCTCAGTATCAATGGTAACATGTTGAAACAAAAGAGGAAAATCTCGGAATAGTGAGAGAGAAGAAGGGTCTGTTGGCATTAATCCAAAGGAGGCTGGGAAGGTAGAGAGAGAGCATTTTTATTGGCAATGGGATGTTACAATCTGTGATAGAGGGGAGAACATTAAATAAACGAGGAATGGGGGGGTATAGGATAGTCATGTTGGATGAAATGAAGGAAGGAAAAAAGAATGTGGAATTGAAGAGAGACCTAACGTAGTTTCAGGTGTCGGGTCGTGCTTTTTAAGAAAGCCAAAGAATTTTATCGCTGTTCAGTACGTCCCAATCCAAAACCATCTTAAATGGTATAATACCAATAATGAAAATAGAAATCTGTGTATATTATTAACTTTAAAAATCTTATCTTTTTATTAGATTTAATACATTTACTACATTGCTCTATATTTCACGTGACTTAGTCTATTTAAGAGTTTGTTAAAATATTCCATCAAGTAACTTCAGAGTGACTTTAGACTTGACGAGTGACTTTAGTAACCCACACTATAAGGGCAAATGAGGCTTGGTTAACTGAAAAGTTGAAAAAAACTTTGAAATCACGCACGAACGAATTATGGCGGAATGATAGTAAATGACTGATGAACTAAGAATATAAGGATAGCATGGATATATTCAAAGAAAATTAGAGAGAGGAGGAATGAAGTTACTAGCTGAGAAATAGGATTGAAACGCAATGAACATGCAATAAGTTACGTGTAACTGGAATTAAATGATGCCATAAGACGGAGACGAAGATGGAATGCGTACCAGATAACATTGTAATTCCTTTTTGTGGCAGTTGATGATGACATTTGATATATTTGACATAGGAAAGGTCATGATCGAATAATCTCATATCCATGTGGATCATATTTATACAAGGTTTGGTTAAGAAGTGTCAGTAATAGATTTTTCCTGACGTGACCACACAAGCTCGGTGGTGGGGGGTCTGATCTTCAATACGCTCAAGCACCAATCGCCTTCGAGCGTTCGTTCAGGCTGGATCGTATTTTAGTGGACCACTGTCGAGTGATTTGGTGCAAGCGCAACATGCAGCGAAGGATTGGACAGCGGTAGGCCATCAAACTTTGTGTTTGACTGAGGAAATCGGGTACGGAGAAGTTGAGCATGATTTGCTAAGTGTTCATAAGTGAAATAATGCCATAAACTGTATTATTTAATGGCAAAAACTCTTCAAAGATGGCTCAGAGAGTGTGGAGCACGAACCCCGCGCTAGACGACCGCCGGCATTAGTACTAACCGACGACTACGTGCAACGCATGTGCGTGTGAAATGCCGATTTCAGACCATCGATTAAGTGTGTGCATGATAACAGATCGTATTGGCATCGATAAGATTACTGTTCACACCATTTTAACTGAAAAATTGGCGATACGAAAGATTGGTGCTAAATTTGTCCGGAAGATGTTGACGGACGACCAACAGTATAGTCCAGTGTCTGCTTGCGAAGACCTGCAACGGCATGTGATGAAACTCCAACCCCCTGACAGTCCCGACTTGGCACCAGCGGACTATTTCCTATTCCAAAAGTGAAATCCTCCCTCAAAGGACACCACCATGGGACCCTAAGTGTCGTCAATGAAGCTTGTACATATACCTTTAAGGACCTTATAACGCGCATATACTACCTTGAACAAAAAGTTCCCGGAATAACCACCGTGTGGCGCTCCCATCGTTCCGATTTGAGTTCTGTTTTTTTTGCTAAATTGGTACATCTGTTGTTGATATTCCCTTTAAATCTAGTGTCATAACTTGACATTTGCAAAAGTTACGTAGCCAAGAGTACATCTATCTCTGTGTGTGTTGGCGATTTTTTACAATTGCAGAAATGGATTTAAATTTGCAACAACGAACTTGTATTAAATTTTGCGTAAAAACGGATTTAGTGGCGCACGGACGTTGGAAATGTTGGAAAAGTGTTTCGGCAACGATTCTCTAAAAAAACGGTCGTTTACCAGTGGCACGAGCGGTTCAGAAGTGGTCGTGAGTCAATCGAA
>CM073777.1:52050788-52182612 GCA_037158775.1 Hetaerina titia
GACATTTTCAAGGGGAAAAATATTATAGCAAATGAAAAAGAGTACCTTGATGATTCTAAAAAGGTGACCAATAAAACAAACACGTGTACCGCAAAATAATTAAGGATTCTTGAAAGCTTTTTCTATAGAGTTGAAAGTAGTTTAAATGACGCTTTAAGGCTGAAGAATAATTTAGAATTTTTTTCCAAGGATCAGTTCAACGCATGCGTCATAAAAGTAAAAAAGCCTTCCTATTACTGTGGACAAAACCAAAGTTAGTAGAGGAAATCGCAAGGCTCCAAATCGGTAAAAGGAAAATTAATTTCGCGTGGCTATGGCCGGGCTATAATCAGTCAGCTATTTAATCAGAAAAGGATCTTATTTCACACACATGAATATGGAGAGGTTTTTTTACAGGCTATTGTTTTGTTATCAACAAAATTTTAGGAAAAAGCGAAATATTCAGAAAGGATCATGCATATATACAAGGGTGGTCTGAAAAGTTTCCAACTAAACAAAGATAAACCATAACCATAAGCACAATACTCAACCCGAAGGTCGTTTTGCAAGGTGTTGGTAGAGTTCACCCAGTACTAAGCCCGACGGTGTGTGAAATTTACACATCAGGGCCCAGTTCCTTTCCCTGTGCCAGTTATGGTTCCCCAGAATGATCTGGTACCCGGCAAATCACATAGCTTGGGTATACATGTATATATATATATATATATATATATATATATATATATATATATATATATATATATATAACCATAAACACAGTAATCAACCCCGAAGGTCGGTTTAGTATATATATATAATCTTGAAAATGACGCTCTCCGGCGACGAACAAACATATCGTGTATATAGTATATATGCGACATCGACAGTAAAGGAGTGGTCCATCAGGAGATTGTTCCTCAGGGACAGACAGTTAACGCTTTTTACTACGTAGATGTGCTGGAAAGACTCCGAAAAACGGGTCATCCGGAAGAGAAAAGAAATATCCGCTACCTGGCCACTCCGTCACGACAACGCACCTTGCCACAACGCCGCTACGGGTCCGCGAGTTCCTGGCTAAAACACCAGGTGCCAACGCTCCCCTCCCCAATAGTCCTGACGTCGTCCAAGCAGATTTCTTTTTATTCCCTTGGATTAAGGCAGGAACCTGTTAAAGGAACCCGTTTTTCGTCTATAGAAGAGATCTAATGAGTAGTGACGAAGGTCTTAAGGGAGGTCCCCCGACGACGCCTTCCAGGGTGCTTAACGGTCATGGCAGAGTCATAGGAAAAAATGGGTAGAGACCCAAAGACAGTGCTTTGAAGAACGTTAATTGTTTGTGCAAATCCGTTCAATAAATTACCTAAAAGAAGGAATTGCATTACTCTCGGAACGTACTCTGTATGAATTGTTTTAAGGGTAGTGCATGTGGCTGTTGATGTGTCTACAGCTATTATTTTATATTGTAACGAGCTTTTGTTGTGGAACAGAATTTGCTGAGGCAAGAATTAACATTTATTTATAGTAGTATGGATGTAAATTGATCTTATTTCTGTGCGAGAATGGTTAAGAGAAAGTGTTTCTTAAGGTAACCGTGTATCTTCAGTACCTAAATGAAAACACCTAGGCATTAATTAAATTCTAATGAGTTTGTTTAGATAAAATGGCACATATACTATTTTTGCAGCTGGCTATCTAACTATTTAGTACTTTTTCTAGCAGTGAACCCTCTATAAAAGTTATACAAAATAATTGGCAAGTACAGCACCTAGTTAAGATTTTCAAACATATTATAATTGTTTTGTTTTGCAAAGAGGGTAGGTCATATGAGATAATAAATGAGAGAGAGGATATTCTATAATAAGAATACAAGTTGGAAGCATCAATATTAAACCTTATTTTATACCAGAACCCTGAAAAAAGAGAACATTTTGGAAGACTTCTCGAATGAATTTATCCAGCATGGATAATGATTTAGTATTTTCTCTGACATATATGAGCAGGAAAAGTACGTGAAAAGACTTTAAACTAACGTCGCTCTTGAGTTAATTGTCTTTATATATCTCACAAAACTGTGAAACATTCATGAAAAATCATGATTTGCCTTTAAATGCCACTTTATATTAAATGTAAGAACATGATCACAACACGTTTGGGGAAAGTGATGAGCTGACCTCATCCGGTTTTATATTTAACAAGACTGAAAACGCAAAGAATCTCCCGCTAAATTACGATTCGTTCGTACGCATATATTTCCAGGAGGGCCTGACTAGGTTTCCTCCCTATAAATCTTCTGTCAACTGCCTCGTTTTCGCGCACAACCCACTCGACAGCACGAAGGCTTGCGACCTCTTGACCGCCTCCGATCCAAAAGAAACCACGCTACGGCTATATCAGTGAGAGGGGCGATGTCGAGGACTTCAATTAATTTGCCGCTTTCATCGCGGAGGGTTCGCTGTGTTAGGACGCACTACCGGAGGCGAAGAGGAAGCTCCGTGTCCACTCCATTTTAGGATGCTTCGAGAATCGAGGTCGCGCAGGAATGTAGGCGAGGGACTGTGGGCCTGTAAGAGGGTTGGATTGCTGACACGCGTACCTCCTAGAGAACCATTCCCAAGAATAAAAAATAGCTTGAAAAGCAATCCTTTTGGAACGCTGGATAACGTCAACGAGGCCGTGACAAGGTAACTGAACGAGGCTCCCCGATATGTAATCGTACCGTGACTGACACGAGCGTTGGAATCTTGTGTACCGATGCCCGAGGATGCTAGAATTTTATTAATTTGCAATTTGATCTGCAATATATTTTTACCATATTTATTCTACTTTGTTTTGGGACACTCCCTGTTTCACTCAAACTTTGATGTTGTTTATCTCAACGGTCACTTATCTTTTCTAGGCATAATTGCCGGCGGACAAAGCGGTTGTAGGATCCGAAAAAAAACAGCGTGGTTGAGGTATTTGACGATAAGCGAATCTTGGGCAAGTTCTTAAAGTGGATGAGTACTGAACCCACGACAGTACCCATCGCATCTTTCTCGATTCCCCCAACCAAACCTTCTGTCAATCCTCCCGCGTAGATGTCACCCATCGCCTCGTCCTTCAGGGCTTTTAGTCGGCAGGGCAGCGTTGCCACTTGTGCTTCGCCAGATAGTTGGTTATGAAGGCGGTGTGGGACTGCACGTTGTTGTGGTGCAGCCTCCAGTCAGTATATGGTAGATCTACTTCCTGACGCGTTTCATTCTTTTCCGCAGCCTTACGAGGACTTCCACATATAATTTACTGTTCAATGTCTTTCCCTGTGGCACAAACTCTTTGTGGGTAACGCCTTTTGAGTTGGGAAAGAGAATGAGTTTATTTTTACCGATATTTGAGACATCTTGGATAAATGGCTACGTTGTAGAACGACAGTGATGCAAAATCTTGTGTTGATTTTTTACAGTAAAAGATTTGAATTTTCTTCACATTACACATAATTTATTTTATTCCCTCCGACATAAAAAATTGTTGTACAATTAAACTTTTTATTTTGTTCCATACGTACCCTTTGCATCTCTGAAATAAAAAAAATAATTCAACCCTACTAAGTAATTTCTATATTTTTAGGTGCTGAAATTTTCTAATGCGCCCAGCATGCTGCAAAAATATGTTTTGCGGCCAACTGACGGACAGATGTTGTGCATCAGTGTGCTGAGATATTTAGGCCGGCATGCCGGATGGTTTAGCTAGTAATTCTCCCTTTTTTTGAACAGTATTTATGAAAGTCAGCTTTTAAACATGTGCGTTCATGTACTTTAACCATAACCTCTCAGAAAACCATTTAAAGCTTTTCAAATATTGACGAATTTATTCATAAAATTTAATGCACTATAGTAATTTTTATTTTCCTACTTTATGCTTCAAATTCATTTATCGTGATTTGGAGAGGACGGCACAGAGTCCTTGAGATGTACTCGCTGATACAGTTTTGACATATAATCTTCATTAGCGTTCCAAAATATTAAGGTACACTTTTCGCGATTACCGGTAACTGATGAATAACCTTATTGGATTCACGAAATATTTTCCCAAATTAATGTGTTTTACCTGTAAATAAAAATTATTTTTTCAATTACTTAAAAGTAGAAAATGAACGTAAAACTTAACAACGTTTAGCTTGTATATATAAATATCGTAAACATTAAAAAAGGAGGGGAAAAAATAGAGCAGATAAAACAGTTTACGTATCTCGGAAGTGTTTTGGACCAATACGGTCAAAGTGGTAGGGACGTAAGGAGAAGAATTGCGCTAGGCAAGGAGGCTTTCTCAAGGAGGAGGGAGTTGATGACAGTGACGTTGAGTAGGGAGGTTAAGAAAATACTCGTTAAAACTCTGATATGGATCGTAGTTATGTATGGCACGGACATTTTTTCACTGACGGCGCGGAAACGTGGTCGCTGAAGCAGGAGGATAGACGTAGATTGGAGGCTTTTGAAAGGTGGGTGAGAAGAGGGGTTTGTTGGGAGAAATACAATGAGGGCAGGAAAAATGGATGAAAGGCGTATTGAGCGGTGGGGGAATGTTGAAGAAGGTAATAGAGGGAGAATTTTAGGCAAACAAGGAAAGGGTAGGAACAGGATAGGGATGTTGGACGGGATGAAGGGAGGAAGGAAGTACACAGAGATGAAGAGGGACCTGGTGTAGAGTAGGTTGCTGGATTGGGTTTTGTTTGGAGTTACAAAACTTTTATTTGATAGTTGTGTTCATCCAGAAACCTACCTTGACCGGTAGATTACCTAATAATAAATACAATATATATCTCATACGTACTATTGAAAATAATTTTCACGGTTTATCGTGTCCTCAGAAATTTTTGTGTTTTCGAATGAAATGTCAGTGCGAGAATAATGGGGACCTTGCTAGATAGATGCATCTATGATGCGTACTACTTTCAGCTTCCATCGCGGCAAGGAGGGAAAAGCGTACTGGTGACAAGCAAGACGTAAAGGGGTGGGATGGGGCACCGGAATTGGCGGGAAGCGAGAAGGAGGAGAATCGAATGGGGCCGATATGGTAAAGTGGGAAGATGTGAAGGCGTATAGTAAAGTTTTTTGGGGCGCAGAGAAGAGAGGGGGATGGAAGGGGTGGGTGGTGAGATGGGAGAGAGAAGAAAGACAGAAGGGAGAAAGGCAGAGAGGGAGACACCGCGAAACGACGAAATTGGGCTCCCCCCCACTCCCTTGGGTCCGCTTCTCACAATGTGTGCTACATTACGAGAGCTGCATGTATTATCTGAGAGGCATCCCCCCAAGGGATGAGTTCGCTGGAAGTGGAGGTAAGAGGGCAAATAAGTGAGGAGGGGGGATGGAGAGGCGAAGGGCTGAAGGTAGAGTGGGAAGGAGTGTGGAGGTGAAGGGGTTGGAAGATGACTCAGGGAGAGGGGGAGCGGAAGAGGAGTCACCCCCTTCCCATAACCTAACCCTGTACTCATGCACCAAACCCCGCGCGGACGGGCCGGGGAGAGATCGTGATTATCCATATCTCGAAGGGAAGGTTGCGCGTTCCTTCAATCGATGCTCGTCGTTACAAGAGGGAAGAGGGTTTGGGGGTGAGGTGGGAGGGAGCGAGGATATCGCAGGCGAGGTTGAAAATGAAAGGCTCCACGGCGTCAATGTGACTCTCTCCCTCTGCATACTTTACCAACGGGGCATTTTACGGGCCACATGAACGATTAATGAGCGAATCTTCCGATATAGGCACTCACGAAGACAATAAATAAGCCGGACTTAAAGTTTTAGGAAGATACAGGGCGTATGAGATTACCTTCGGCGCCTAGGGAACAATTAAAACCACACACACTCTATCGGGAGGTAATTCCAGCCGGATAGAATAAAAGATAAGGGAAGGCCGGAGCAATAATCTTAAAGCACTCGTGTTTTCATCGCACGACTCGTGATCGTAACGAGGTTAAATGCATCTAATCCTGAACACTAACGGCGGAGAAGAAAAAAAGGTGAAGTTCATCATTTAAATTGAAGCAAACATCTTTGTTTTGAAAAAGCGTCCTTCTTGGTAGAAAATATAAATTCAAATTTAACTTTCTGGGTGGCGACGAATACAGATCTAATACGCATGCAGGCAATGTTGTCTTGGAACATAATGGTGATAATACCTGCTATGCTTTTAACTGTTGAAGGAAAGTTATGTAAATTCCTCAACGAAGGTCAAATCGTTTAATCTGCTGATGCATAAATTAAAATATTTGTATGAATATAATGAATTGATAAGAAAATATTTCAGTTTCTTAAAAATGCATAATGTGAAGCGACAAAAGCGTTCATTAACTTACTTTAGTGCCATACTACAGGTACACAGAATTAAAATGCACAAATGGTAATTTTTATACGAACTGTACGTCATAAAGTAGGTGAAAGAACGTAGATCATTAGTGAAAGAGGGTTTTGAGACTAGTTCAATTCAGTATTCATTGAATGGAACTTGACCAAATGAACCAAACAATCCAAAACGAAGGATATTCGCTCATCGACCTCCGTTTCATTAACATTCTCCATAGGTCGCGTAGACTTCGTCGAAATTAAAAACCCAAGATTATATAATTTAAGATCTATTTAAAGCCTGGTGAGAGATAACCAAAACCATAGGGGATGTCGCCAGCATACCCATATAAACCTTCCGACATTCGGAAAAGTGGAATTGACCATAAAGCCCCTGGTAATAAATTTAATGGGAGAGGATTTGCGACACTGTGGCCACTTCTTGGAAAATTCGGAAATTACTACCCAACCTCTTTGTCAATTTGAAGCCATCGTGAAAACAACTGGTTACATTTTAAAACTACGATAAAACTCTGAAAAGCGGGAACAACGACGAGGATATTTACGGCGATCATTTATTATGTACTGGGAACGAAATCCCAGCTTCAATGCGCAAACTTGAGGCAAAAATCAAAATATTCATTAAGGAATCTCATGATTATGTTTTCTATATCGTCACTTTTGCTTTAACATGTTCTCCTAAGATGAATCTGTATGGCTCTATTAGGAGTTATTCAAGATAAAGTTAGCCTTTAATGCACTCCCGTTAATTTAATAACCGAGACGAAGAAAAACAAACAATTATATCCTTCCGTAATTGATTTCATTTTCAAATACATTTCAGTTCGAATAATTATTTAGGAAAAGCACCCAGTCAGTCGATGATCTTAATACCGTTATAATTAAAGTGTGTGTCTTTGATTTAAAAGCATTTTAATCTCCTTTAGTAAATTCTGGTGGTTGAGGTTTTGTGTTTGACTAATAAATAGATAAATATAATTATATTCATTTATTAATATAAATTTTGCTGCAGTCCTCTACCTAAAGCCGCCATATTGGTATTAGTATATTAAAATTTTGCACTGAGAGCACACCCGAGTGATTGAGTGACTGTGCATTTGCGTAAGTCGTTTCTGTTTCACTACATTCTTCTATAACTTTCATTTATTTGTGTGAATGACGGGTCACTGACATAGGAGGGATCCTTGTAAACCCTGACTGGGTGAGTGTGTGAAATTCACAAAGGTCTAACACACCCGAGTGACTGAGTGACTGTGTATTCACGTAAATCGTTTCTGTTTCACAACATCCTTTTATAATTTTCATTTATTTGTGTGATTGACGGGTCACTGACATAGGAGGGATCCTTGTAAACCCTCAGTGTATGTGTGAATGTGATTCATGAGAGTGACAGTTATTTCTAAACACGCCATAGTGATCGAGTGGTTGCAAGTTTATTTTATTATCAATTTTTATTTATTTTGGCTTTTTTGTCTGATTGAGGTATACGTGGGTCACTGTTTCTCAAACACACCCAAGTAACCTAGTGTGTATTCCCTATTTCTCCCCTTACTTGTATTTTTTAAACATTTTTTCCTTATCACTTAGTGCCAATCAAGTTTACGGTCTCGGCATTTTTTGTTTTCACTGAGAGCATCTCTCAATGCGATATTCCCATAGTAAACTTCCACTTTACGTTAAGCTATGACTAGAGAAATCTATGCAGCTGTAGAAGTTAGATATTCATAACAATCTCTTACAAACAATCGAGTGGTTTCCAATCGAGTGGAGTCCAATATAGTTTTTCTACTTACGAGAAAAAGGTATGTAAAACACACAACTGGGTCATTTCATTAGGCAATCGCGGGCGGGGAATAAGAAGTTGGTATGATGTTCTTGGTTTGAAAGAAATGCTGATTACTAACTGCATAAAACTGTAGATATAGTACGTAGATGTATATGAAAAACTGCACTATCATACAGAATTGAAGTGAATTTGGCTGTAAATCTTCAAATGTAAAACAGTAATGATTGAAAAAAATATTTTCCTTTTAGTGGTACTACCTTATAGAGTGCCCCGAGAAAATAAGTCCCTCATTTTTGAAATCCACGCATATGCCATGAGTTGTTAAATAATCAACAAAGAATGCGTGTCTCGCTCTTGATAGGGACATCCACCGAGTCATAGGTAATAAAGCTTTCTGCGATTTTTCCTTTTGGAATATGATTAGGCTCCTCAAATAAATCTGCAAACGTCCCAATTCCAATTACAAAATTCAATACTCGAAAAAACTTAGACAAGGTTGCTTAAAGCAACAGTAACCACGTAATCCTAAGGGTCATTACACCATCGTGTTCTACATATATAATATGATCAGAGCTTGACATTGAAATCACTCCGATTTATAAAATGAATACTGAGGAAATGTTACAATGAAAAATATATGGAGAGATGCTACTTCCCTTGGATTAGATTCATTAGGAGTATGATCAATCAGTTAAGGCCCCACAAAATGTGATATCTAATTAAATAAAACATATAATGTCCGAATGATTAAATTGAACGTGTCTCGCGTTTACTGGAAAAATGATGGCGGCAGCCAGAGACAGGAAGATTACACGTATAGTTTCATCTACAGTAAATATAATAATGTCTGGAGCTTTCACATGGAGCATGAAATCACTATCTCATTATTGTGTTTGAAAAAACTTTTCGAAGAGCGAGTATGTACCTCCAAGGTAGTAAACAAATGATCTCATAACAAGAATGCAAAAACTTTGTACAGGGTAATCATTTCCAGCTGTGGTCCGGCATTTCTCATTATTAAATAACTTCCTTGAACAAAGTCCCCTTCCGTTCTCCGTACAGCTTCTTCTCCCTTCATCCCGTCCAACATCCCTATCCTATTCCTGTCCTTTCCTCGTTTGCCTAACATTTCCCCCTCTATTACAGTCTTCAACATTTCACTGTCGATCCAAACGCCCTTCATCCATTTTTTCTGCGTTCTTTTGATTTCTCCCAACAATCCCCTCTCCTCACCCAACATACCTAGCACTTCCTCATTTGTTTTCCTTTCGGTATATTTCACCTTCTCCATCCTTCTCCACCCCAACATTTCAAAATCCTTCAATTTACGCCTATCAACCTGCTTCAATGGCCATCTTTCCGGGATTCTCATAACTAAGCTCTACACCAAAATATTAACGAGCCTTTTCTTAACATACTTAATCAACGTCCCTGTCATCAATTCCCTCCCTGTGAAAGCTTCATTGTCTAACGCAATTATTCTCCGAATGGCTCTTTTTATTACATTGACCAATTTGGCCAAAAAAGCTTCTGAGTTACGTGAACGGTTTTACCTGATATAGTTTTTCCCTCCTATTTTAACATTTAACATATCCTTTTTCTCTCTGAAAAATCGCACAAACTTTGTTTTATTTATATTGAATCTCAGCCCGTTTATATCGTACTGAATTTCCAATTCATTCAGCAATGTTTGTTACCCCTTGGCTGACTGACAAACTATAGCTTGGTCATCAGGATTTCAATATTACGAACCAATATTACGAACCAATATTACGAATTCCCCTCCGACTTTCATTCCTACCTCCAGTTATTCCCATGCCTCCTTAAACATTTTCTCTACATATACGTTGAACAACACCGGTGATAATGGGCAACCCTGCATTACACCTCTTCGTAACACTTCCCATCCGATCTCTCCGTCCACCCCGTGCACTTGAGCAGTTTGAGACACATACAGGTTGCGGATTAGCCTCCTTTCCCTCCAATTTATTCCTATTTTGTGCCATATACTCATTAGTTTTTCCAAATTCACTCTATCCAACGCCTTTTTGAAATCTATCAAACAGGCAAATACGTCCTGATCGTAGTCAATATTCCTCTCGATTAGTGATTTCAATACTGCAATGGCATCACACGTACCTCTCCCATCTCTTATCCAAACTGATCATTCCCTAAGTAATAATTTTTCCTGCCCTTAATCCACTCTTTGGTATTCTGAGAAACACTTTAGCTGCGTGGGAAATGAAACGTATTGTTCTGTAGTACTAACATCATGTAGCCTCTGACTTTTTTGACATAGGAATCAAATCGGAGCAACTCTGTTTTGACATCCTTCCATTTCCTTTCCTCATCTATCTTTATAATCACTAATTTCACACTTCTTCTACAACCTTTCTATTTCCTTGCACTGCGTCTTCCTTCATGTTTTTTTGTTCTATAATTTACCCTCTCAATTTATGATATGTCTTTCTACCTCCTTTTACCTATCTGTACATTTATACTCTTCCATTTCCTTCTCATCTATCTGTCTAATTATCTTATCCGTATCTGATCCGTGAGCTTATCTTTAGTTGAAAATCTCTATTGCTTCTCTCTAAGGATCTTTGAGGATGGAGGAATACATATCAACTTAATGCACCGCAATGTCCCAGTGATGGCATATTAATTGGGGAATAAGGGCGAGTTAAATTCCCAAAACACGATTTTTTTGCAATATCTTTTGATTCAAATTTCACTGAAAGAAGAGCTAGTGGTCATGGAGAATGATCCAATGGAATTATTTAATGTTCCATTAACTTGAACAAAATTGAAACAACATTTTAGAAAAAAATGAAATTGGTACTCAGTCCGAGGAGAAAAGTGGCAAATTTGTAGCCCATTCATTGAGGAAGGCACTTAACTGAGCACCTAACTAAAGACGGGATAATTCCGCTCCAAGTTGTCAGTTACAGCATATCTGCGAGAATAGCTGTTGTGTTAGATTAGATTGGTAGAGATTAGTAGTTTATTGGTTGGTTGGGAAGACTTACTAAGTACTACGCAGCAACTAGAAGTTGAATCTGTGATATGACCCCATGCGAATTGTACTCCCTTTTAATAGCACCGCCACCACGTGTTGTCCATCTCATGATAGTATATTTGCCCAATGGATCAAAGCGAGTAACTCAGAAAAATGAAATAATAACGCGAGAAATGGAAAAATAACGTTGAATTAAGGCATAAATTACGCAAAAATTCTCATTGCCAATTGATACTCCCCTCTTTTCTTACTGAATGATTATCATCAAAAAATTTTTTCCCATTGATAATTGGATTTTAGATTCTAAATTATCCTCTTAATCATTGTCCAGAATAAACGGTCTCCAAGTCTACACAGCAATACCAATATTTCAACTAGGAAATTGTGGAAATATTGAATCGTGATTACCTAATTTACTTGATTACTCCGAATGCTCTGTGAACACAAATTTCAGTTTCTTTTAACTAACTTGAGTTTACTGCCGTTTTAGTTATTAGCAGATCGTCTCACATGTGTACAGACGTATTTTTTAATAGTAACGTAAAGGATGGATGCACCTGTAATAAATTAATCATTAAAATTATGTTGCATACATAATGGTAAACAACAAATCAGAAACCTATTCAGAGTCTTCATATAGTTCACTACAATCTTCCTTTATTATCAATCAAAATCAACGGAAAAGAGAACTGAAGTATAATAATCTTTCACCAAGAGTTAATAATCAAAGCATTATTTCCACAGTTAGGAGATAATTCGTTTTGAGACTAGGACTTGAGATACTTGGATAAAGACTCGTATTAGAGCAATCTCTGCATTGAAGTTTTTTGGACAATATTCTTGGGAAGAAAGTTTTAGTGAAAAAACAAGGTTTGTGTGGAAATTTAGAGCCTAAATTGTGGAGCAATAGCAGAGCAGAGGCATTGTAGTACTTCATTTTTTAGATGCCTCGACAACAAGAGTTATTTGTACAGCACTATAGCCTTTGAAAAGTATAAACTCATGCTATATGAGACAATGCTCATCTTCGAATCAAAGTTACGAGCGATTTAATTTTTCCAATGCAAAATTTTCGGATACTAATGGCAAATTCCGTGTACTTATAGATTAAGCTATCAATTTACGACAGACCAAACGATCAATTAAAATTAGGCTGAGAAAAAGCGGTTGAGGCAACGCAGAGGTTGATTTTAGACGAAAATAGTTGCGAGTATATCTTGAACGTAGCCGTTAATAGTGATTGTGGTTTGGAACAGGACAGTAGGCGTAGAGAGAGATCGCAGTGAGGAAGGAGGTTACGATTTAGAAGCTAGGAATGACCGTGGAGAGAAAACAATTGAGATTTACCGGGGAAATGATATAATCATTAGGAAATCTTCGTTTGAACAACACAATAGACACTAGCACACATAGGAAATACCATGGAATTCAGAGATATATCAGTATATCATATATCAGTTACGTCATTATGGTTAGACACAAATATAAATTTAACAGCGTGCATAATTCGCGCAGTCTCCCAAGAGAGGATGGAGATTCCACGCTACATGATTTTCTACTCGTGAGGTTTACTTATATAAATTACGGAAAATCGGTTTATCATAAAATCCAAATGAAAACAGAAATGAACTTCGGGAAATTAGTTCCTTCGAAGTCTTTTTAAGATTCGCTATGTCTCCATATAAATATGTTTATTTTCAATGATTTTCAAAACAGCCCTACAAGATATTCCCTTTCAGGTGACTTATACGACTTTAGAGACACGAAGTCACATTATTGAACGGTTAAGGTTTACTCATTAAACATCCTGGAATTTTAAATTAATTAACCACTCTCTATAATGGTCTCATAACTAGTGAACAGTAATTTGGCAACTAAATTGCATGCATGAAAACTCTCAAATCAGAGACTCAATAAGGAAATGACGCACGCAGACTGAAAAGTTTCTCAGGCGTATATTGGCTACGGTCATTATACGTCAAAGCCTTGCAACGACCATCATATTTACTGAATGATATAAGTCTGACGTGACATGAGATGCTAGCAGTTATATTTATCGTCTATGAACCTCAAACACCTCAACAGAAAACACCGTACAATTCAAAAGACAAAGTTACGAGCTTCAACTAACATTTTCTGTTCCTTGTAGGGTTAGGTATTTATGTTACTTTAGTACGTTGCTATGCATCAACTTAAGTGTTGGCGTTTTACTAGTGTAAATACCACACAGAGTTAGTTTTTCATTTTCGGCTTGATTCTGTGAAATGTTCCCAATTATTTTTTAAAAGTAAAACAATATCATTTTTTTCACCATACAGTTATTAACATTTAACTAGAGTTTCTAAAGATCCAAGCCTCATTTACAATTTTTCCTTTCCACCAGTTTAATAAGTTCGATCGTGAATGGTCGTAATAATGTGAAGAGACTATGATAAGTTTACGTTTTACTTCTTCGTTGACATGGCGCTGACTATTATAATGGATAAACTACGTACACCTACTAAAAAAAGAACAATGACTGCTTTCTGCTAAGATAGCTTGCTCAAATTTAGTGAAATACGGCCCCTTTACCTTAACTTTGATTTTTTATTGTAAGAAATTGCGCCGCAGTTTAATAACATATGAAAAATAGAATATGCCGTTACGAACAGTGAATTCAGAGAAATAATACTTTCAATATAAAAAAGTCGAATTTATTGTCCCCGTAAAAAATAAAACAGTAGCGGCTGGAATTTTGATACAAAATGTTAAGTCATAATTGCGCCCATCATACGTTTTGAGACAAGATGTTGAAGGGTGAAATACAGGAATAATTTCATTAAGAAAAGGATCTTTCACAAGAATGAGGGCAATGTTGGCAGAGCCTTTCAGTAAGGATTTTAAGAAAAGATTATTATTAATTAAGTTTCGTTACAATTATGCGAATGGCCCCGTGGCAACGGTCTAGTGATACACCCTTAAAATGCAAAATAAGAACATATATGGAATAAAATGCATTTAAAAACATTGGTACGCAAAGATTCTCAAAATTCCCAACCGTACCTGTACCATGACATCACCTAGTTTCTCACCATACCAAGCAACGCACCGTCCAATATCACACTCCGTCCAAAATCACTCACTTTTCCACATCATATTAGGGTCAAATATAGCTTGGTGTGTATTCACCCCCTTCCACACACCCTATCGGTGGCTTGTAGGCTATTTAAAAAAATACAAAATCATACCCATTCGAAAATTAAACACTGCTATGACACCACAGCCTTTTACAATCTTCTCACGCCGCCCACATCCCATGCATAAAAATATTATAATAAATAATATAATATAATAATCACCAAAAAATAACATTTTACCCCCAAATCCTTTGCCAAGAGGCTGCTTTAATCCTATTCTTGAAACTCTTAAAATTTAATGGAAAGTGCTCAAACAGCCCTCCAGGCAGTTGGTTTCATTCAACAGCATTTCCGTTTAAAAGTTAATATTTTTTCTTATATGCTTCTTATTTTTATTTTCAAACTGTGGTCATTTTTCCCTTAAAACTTTGTTTTTTATCTTCTTCCATATATCTTCCGAGGCTTCGTCATTTTTAACTATTCTGGATATCACACCTGACCTACTCCTTTTTCTCCTATTTTTCAAACTCTCACATTTCAATATGTCTAACATTTCCGTGACAATATCTGTTCTTTTTACCTTCCGAGAACGTATCTTGCTGTGTTTCTTTGAGATTTTTCTATCTTTTTAATATGTACCACCTCATATGGATCCCATACTATGGACTAGTATCCCAAGATAAGGATAACCAGGACCTTATATGCCTTTCATTTTGTGGATACGTTGCTTCTTTTAAATTCCCTCATTGCCCAATGATGTACTTTTAATGTCCTTCACGTCACAATATCTAATTGTACTACCCACCCACAATCCCTAGTTGATGAAATGCCTAAATATTTAGAATGACTGATACATGGTATTCTGTCTCCAAAGAAGGTGTAAATGTCCTGTAGTGCCTTTTAATTGTAAACATTTATATACTTGCTCTTGCTTACATTATGCCATACTATTTTTTTAACCCAGCCACAAGGGCAATCGATGTCATTTTGAAGCATCAGGCGGTCATTTACATACTCTTCCAAACTGTAGATAATGAAATCATCAGCAAAGAGTCTTACTTCGGAATGTAATTTTCGGAATTTTTCGGTAGATCGTTTAAGTAAATGAGGAAGAGTAATGGCCCTAGAATACCACCTTGTTGAACTCCTGCTATAATGTTCGGCCCTTTTGAGAACGCGTCCCCTATGGTCACTTTTTGAATTCTTCTTGAAAAAAAGTTTTTATCCATTGTTACACCCTCAAATCCAGTGGTAACAACTCCAACTTTAACCATAATCTATCACAATTGAAAACTTTGATCTACAGCATGGTTTTGATAGGCTATATGTCAGTTGAAACAAGGAGATAGGCGTACTTTGGAGAATCTAGAAATGTGAAGAAGGATGGAGAAGGTAAAACGGACGGAGAAGAAAACTAAGAAAGTGAAGCATGGTGGGTGATAATAGAGGGCTGTTGGGAGAGTACTAGGCATAATGGAGAGTAGTAAGGGTAGTTGAGAGGAATCCAAAGGAGACAGGAAAGATGGATGCAGAGCATTTCGATTCGCAACGGAACGCTGAAGACTATGACAGATGGAAGAATGCTAGGCGGGCGAGGTAGGGGTTGGAATGGGAAAGGAATATTGGACGGAAAGAAGGTGAGCAGAATAAAATATATGCGAATTTAAATCATTTTATTATTATGTGAGATGCCAGGTTGTGCCTTGTTAGGTGAGACTGAATGTAGGAGTGCTCCGTCTTTGTCCATGCAAAACCTACATTTCATAGTAGATTACCATGCAATAATAATGGTCTGGCAAGTAGTCACCTTCAAGCTTTTCTGATGTACTACCCTTATTAGTGTTTCATAAAATTAAGTAGGTTCGAAAAATTCTTATGAATTAAAATTAATAAGAGTTTATTAATTTCTTGAAATTTTCCAGTGACGACATGTTGAAGTGTGTACCATGTTCCTGAATTTTTTAAATTAGAAAATAAAATGCATGGAAAAACTCATTAGCATACAAATTCAACCGAGAAAACTAAACAAACCGAATAGTAACAACCGAATGGGAAACAACAGGATGATATATTCCATCACTCAATCGATACCAATTTGTACAGTTAATTCCTCCTGCGCTGAATGTACGTACCATTATAGAATAAGGATAAAAAATTGAATGAAAGATTAAAAAAATAAGTTATTCAAAGGTTTTTATAGAAGGGTATTAAAAATACAGCACAACCCTATCCTTGCCAACGAAATACATGCTATTATTAATTATCTGGTGAAATTTGCTAATAACCATTGTTAACACGAAGAATTAAAATTATTAATCGCATATTTACATGGTAAGGATAATTTATAATTATGACTCACAATATGAGTGTGTAATGAAATGCTTTGTGAAATGCTCCTTCATGAAATGATCACTAAAATTAATTTTAATTTTCCTTGGGTGCATTCAACTTTATTCAAACTTCATATTTATGACGGGAATGGGTTCGCTCAGATATAAAAATAAACAGAGTACTGATCGGAGGAATAAAAGAGGCTCATCGCAGTGGTGATATACGTTTTTTATTTGCGTATATATTTTTCAAGGGATAAAATTTTTAAAAGCTGGCATTTGAATAATATAATTATAATAAACTAAAGTTAAAATGTTGAATGTGCCTATTGCTTTAGAACAATAGGATTATTTACAACTATAATAATTAATTATAATAATGTTCGCGGTGTACTCAGCGCGTTGAGTACGTAACTCGAGTTGAGCGAGTAACACATAATCGAAATATTCGTTGTTCCTTTATATGTTTGAACTGTGATGTGAATATTCCACCAAGGTTTTATCATGATATAATCTTAGCTGAGAGCTCATCTTCTACTGAAATGTGACTCTGAGAAGCCAATTCGCTGAAAATCTACCAGTGCCTTCCCCTAAAAATAAACCTTCAGTCAATTGATGGAAGGTGGACCTCAAAGAAGTAGATTTGTTCATGGATATTTCAGTGCTCCCTTCACGGAGCGCGCATAAGCTGCCAAACGATGCGGTCTTAATTATATGAATTAAGCTCTGTCGCCGCTTTACGGTTGGGAACAGGGTTCTATACTCAGTAATGCCCCTAATCAGGGGAGATTTAGTCCGTACGGCTTCTGGGTTTCAGCCACCCAAAAAATAAAAAAAAGTTAACAGGATTAAGATCATTCTTACAGTTTGATTGTTCTTGGCATAAAAAAACTCTTTGTTTAATCCCTGATTATGGATTGTTTTTCAATGGGAATTAGCCGTGCGCATAATAGCTTGAATTCAAATGTATTTGTGTATATATTCTCATGACGTACGTAAAATACACGCATTCGAAGTGACTAAATAAAGTCATGCAATGTTTGGTAATGTTGAATTCACATTAGCACATATCTTATCCAGTGGGTACTAAGCAACTTGGTTGAATGAACTCACTCTAATAGATAAGGAGGAAGATAGAAATCTATCCTCCTCCTCCTTATTCTTACACTCATCTTTTCCTCCACCAAATCATAGCGGTAAATGCAACAGTATCGGACTGGAATAACCCTACCGTAAAAGGACGAATTGGGGGAGTGAGAGGCTACCAGCCCATACCATTCTCTCAACCAACGTCACATGATGGAATTTAATTCGACAAAAATCCGTTCTATATAGGGTAACGCAATGCGAGGATACGGAAAGTTTACAGAAGAAGGGTCAAATTGGTGCTCTATACAGCAAGGTTAAGTTATTATCGGGAAGTAAGAAGGCAAGATCTGTGCTAACAGTTAAAGATAAGTGGGGTAAGATAATAGTTGAACCAGGAAAAATCCAAGAGAGATGGAAGGAATATATAGAAACACTGGATGGTAGAGCACTTAGGCGGACAAGGTTAGACATAGAAAAGGAACATGACGTAGAAGAACATAGCTTAGGTCCAGGCATACTCGACGATGAAATAGAAAGGGCATTAAAGGAGATGAAAGCAAATAAGGCCGTGGGGGTGGATAATATTCCTGTAGAAATGCTGAAGTGGTTAGGGAAAGGTGGGAAGAAGGCCATATATGGACTTATTCGTAGTATCTATGAGGAAGGAATCTGGCCGGAAGATTTTGTGAGATCGGTGTTAGTTAGTCCAAAAAAGGCAAAGGCTTCGTCATGTGAGGATTACAGAACAATAAGCTTGATATCCCACGCAGCTAAAGTTATTCTCAGGATCATCAACAAAAGGATAGAGAGTAAGGCAAATGATTACTTAGGGGATGATCAGTTTGGGTTTAGGAAAGGAAGAGGTACGCGTGATGCCATTGCAGTAATGAGATCACTAGTCGAAAGGAATATAGAATACAATCAGGACGTTTTTGCCTGTTTTGTAGATTTCGAAAAAACGTTTGATAGAGTGGATTGGGAAAAATTAATGCGTGTATTGCAGAAAATAGGAATGGATTGGAGGGACAGGAGACTGATCCGCAACCTGTACATGTCTCAGACTGCTCAGGTGCGAGTGGGGAACGGAGAGTCGGGATGGGCAGTGTTAGGAAGAGGGGAAAGGCAGGGTTGCCCATTGTCACCGGTGCTGTTCAACGTATATGTGGAGGAAATGATTAAAGAGGCATGGGAAGAACTGGAGGTAGGAATGAAAGTCGGAGGGGAACTCGTAAAATCGGTTAGGTTTGCTGATGACCAAGCATTAGTTGCTCAGTCAGCCAAGGGGTTGCAAGCATTGCTGAATGAATTGGAGGTTCAGTGCGATAAATATGGGATGAGAATGAATATTAATAAAACAAAGGTTATGCGATTTTCCAGAAAGAAAAAGGCTAAGATAAATATTAAAATAGGCGGGGAAAGAATAGAGCAGGTAGAGCAGTTTACATATCTCGGAAGTATTTTGGACCAATACGGTCAAAGTGGTAGGGACGTAAGGAGAAGAATTGCGCTAGGCAAGGAGGCTTTCTCAAGGAGGGAGTTGATGACGGGGACGTTGAGTAGGGATGTTAAGACAAGACTCGTAAAGAGATTGGAGGCTTTTGAAATGTGGGTGTGGAGAAGAATGGAGAAGGTGAAATGGACCGAAAGGAAAACAAACGAGGAAGTACTAGAGATGGTGGGTGAGGAGAGGGGTTTGTTGAGAGAAATCGTATGGAGGCAGGAAAAATGGATGAAGGGCGTATTGAGCGGTAGTGGAATGTTGAAGAAGGTAATAGAGGGAAGAATGTTGGGCAAGCGAGGTAAGGGCAGGAACAGGATAGGGATGTTGGACGGAATGAAGGGAGGAAAGAAGTACACCGAGATGAAGAGGGACCTGATATAGATTAGTTTGATAGGTGGGGAGTCACAAAATTTTTATTTGATAGTTGTGTCCATCCAAAAACATACCTTAAACGGTATATTACCTAATAATAATAATAGGGTAATGTTTAGGTTGCTGGATTGGGTTTTGTTTGGAGTTACAAAAATTTATTTGATAGTTGTGTCCATCCAAAAACCTACCCTAACCGCTAGATTACCTAATAATAAATATACAGATATGTACTTAGATACTAGAGCAGGTGGAACACTTTCCATATATAAGAAGTGTTTTCGACCAAAATGGTCAAAGCTGTAGGGATTTAAGGAAAAGAATTTCATCAAGGAAAGAAGCTTTCACCAGGAGGAGAGAATTAATGATAGGGACGTTGAGTAAGGATGTTAAGACATTTGCTTGTTATAACTTTGATTTGGAGCGTAGTTACGTGCGACCCGGAATAATGGTCATTCAAGTAGGATAATAGGCGTAGATTGAAGGCTTTTGAAATATTGGAGTGGAGAAGGATGGAGAAGGTAAAGTGGATCGAAAGGGAAACAAATTAAGAAGTGCTGGGAATGCAGGGGCAAGAGAGGGAATTATTATCATTGTTGAGAGAAATCCAAAGGAGGTTGGAAAAATGGATGCAAAGCATATTAATTGGCCATGGGTTGTCCAAGATTGATAGAGGAGAGAAAGGGGACAGGGAATAAATGGGCAGGAATAGGATAGGGATGTTGGATGAAATGAATGGGATTATACTGAGTTGAAGAGGAGTTTATTATGGAGTATGATGTTGGGCTGTGTTTTGTTAAAAGGGAAAATAGAATTATAATTTGATTATTGTGTCCACTCAAAAACCTACCTTAGTCGGTAGATTACCTATAATAATAATAATAGGGTAATGGTAGTTTTATAAAAAGAAGAAGTAGTATTCAGGGGAGATGACCGACAGCTAAGGTCCTTTGCGCCAATTTGGATGGAATGATACAGGGTGGAGAGACAACCGGCGTTGGAATTAACCTACTTTTAACGAAAGGCGCCAAGAGGCCCGCAGCTTAAAGTCCCATCCGACGGACGGCATGCTCACTCCAAGTGCCCTCCACAAAGCACCTCGTCATTAAGGATCGAGATACCACTCGAAAAATATTCGACTTCGCCGGGATTCGAACCCGAATTCTCTCGGTGGAAATACAGTATGATAGCCACGGCACCATCTCGATCCACGTATTATTATTTTACGTAGTCGAAGTAATTGAGATACTTTTTGCATGAACAGGGAAAAGTATTAGATGATGATGCCATAGTGTATCAAAACTCTTAGTATGCAAGAGGCTGAAAAATAATGCACACATGCTTGTAGACCGCGAAAGAAAACAAATTTCTAGATCGGGAAAAAAGTACATTAAAGTACAACTCTTTTAAGTTCTAAAATCATATATTTATTTACAACATAGTCACCGTTAAGGCTAACGCATTTCTCCCAACGTGTAACAAGTTCACTGAAAAACTCTTCCGATGTTTCTCGAATCCAGGACTTGACAGCCGCCTTAACCTCATCGTTCGAGGTGTAATGATTGCCCTTGAGGTCTCACTCGAGTAGAGGAAAAAATAAAAATCGCAAGGCGCAGGATCGGGGGAATAAGGAATCAATCCTTCGACGATTTTGCGATGTTTTTCGTCTTTGGCACTGATCGTACGTCAGCTGCGTGTTTCATCAACAATTATGCCTTTTCCAGGCTCGAAATCACGAAATATTACTAACCATCAATTTGCAGTGGACCTATCAACAGCATTGTCACCAATAAGAGCCTTTAAACGACTTTGAATCTCCATAGGAGTCACTTTTTAAGTGACGTTGTTTAACTCGCGTTGACATAGCACTAGAACACACCTCCATACTTCCGCTTCTCAAAATAAACTGGATGAATGTTACGACCTCAAACCTACGCATGCGTATTGAGGGGGAATGATACCTCCACATGCCACCAGGAGTGCTAATAAAGGTCATTTTGTCTGTAGTATACAAGAATGTGTGCATTAGTTTTCAGCCTACCCTCTTATGACGCATTTCTTCACGAAAATGTCTTTTGGATTATTTTATTTCACTCTCCAGCATCAAATATTCCCTACATTCCTTACTGGCTCATAGAATGCCTTCTACGAGGCATTTCCTACATTCCTTAATGCCTCTTCCTTTTTCTGCTTCTTCCACGCTCACCTAACATTCTGTTCTCTGGCGCAGCACACAACATCCCATTACCTTTTAACCGCTCCACCGTTCTCTTTTTCCACTCTCTTCAATTTCTTCCAAGAACCTCCTCTCTTCCCTCGCTATCCCTTCAAAATTTCTCTGCTTGTTCCCCTTTCTGCCAATCTTGGGTAGGTACCAGTGAAAGCTTTTATGATTATTCAGTTTTAAAATGTGTTTGTGGAACATTGAAAGTGAGTTTTACTTTACGGAAATCATGTGTATACTTCAAGATAATAGTATCCCTTATTCTAAAGTGCAGCTATTTGCTTCCACGCGTGCCGTGATTCCATTCCTATTTCATTTTATGAATAATTTGTAGACACGGTGTGCTCAGGAAGGAACAAACAAGAGGTTACCCGAAAAATGAGTGGCATAAAACTCAATAATAAACCTTATAACTGAGCTGAACTCATATTCTCTTTTCAAAGGTTCACTTGAGGATGCTGAGCTCGGAAAGGAATGTGATGATAAGCACTAATACCAGCAAGCGCTAATAAGGCAACAAGGTTTATTTAAGTTAACTTTAGAGGCGAGGAAAAACACGAGTGAAAAATTAATAAGAAACTTGCTTCTCTTTGCTCCAAGCTGTTTTTTCTTCCCATCTTCAGACAAGTCCCAGATGACCGAGAAAAATCACTAGCGTAAAGCGCCTTCGTACCAGAAGCCTCTAAGGGCTAGAAAGGTATTGCCTTCTCTAGACTCGCAGTACTATTCTGTTACATGTACTGCCGCCAATTGCGAGATCTCTATTTCCTATTTAATTCACTTCTTTTCGAGTGTATTTTTTTCTTTGACCGCCAGCATATTTCTTCCATGTTGCCTCACGTTTCCAAATCGTCTATTATGGTTGACAAAATATTTTATTTAATCTTTTACCCGTCATCAAGGAATACGTGTAGCCTCTCGTCCTGGATCCGAAGTGATTTATTTTTGCATGGAATTAACGGACCTTTTTACCAAATCATTGCAACAATTTCAGAGTGTAAAAATCATTCGCCATGACCGGGATTCGAACCCGGATTCCTCCATGTCTGGAAATTTCAGGGTTTAAGAGGACGCCTCGATAGTGTAACTGCTAAAGCACTTGGCCGGATATCGAGGAATCCCGATCGAGGCGAATGATTTTTACACTCTGAAATTGTTTCAATGAAATGAATATTAACGGATGACTCAAATAAAAGTTACTGCTGCTGAAGCAGTTTCTTGAAATTTTTACCAAATATTGGCAGTTCTATTATTCTTTAAACTGGGGGGATACTAGTGGAATTATCTACTCAAACATATTAGAATGGTGGGGATTGAATGAAAAAATCCCACTGGGATGCATTTATCAGTCAATTCGGCGGCACAACTAAGACCAATATTCAATTTCAAATTAAAAAAATTGTAATTTCAATTAATTGAATAGAGAGAAAAAAAGGGAGAGAAAATCATGGTATTGCAAAAGTTGAATATTATAAACATAATAAAAAATTTTATAAAACACTTCCATGGGATTTTTGTTGAACTTGGACATTGTATGATATCTAGCGGAGTATATACGTCAACTCCAGTGAGAATATCGCCAACTCACGTTACCAGGGGATAATAATGTTCTTGCTGAAGGTCAGTAATTTTAATTTCATGACATTATTTTATCAATTAACATTGCAATACTGTCCATAGATTAGCAGAAAAAATGACTAGAACTAGGCCTTCCAATTTGGGGGGGGTTAGCCTTCCAATTTGGGGGGTTAGCCTTCCAATGGCAAATGGGAATGAAAGTTCTAATACTGTTTATAACATTGGTCGTTAGTTTAATTAAGTTTTACTAATCAAGTCAAACATAAATGGATATACCTGCTGAATTCGGCAATAACTACATTCTTAAAATAAGCCTTATAAAGAGGAAATGATAACGCTTCGGATCATTTATTTCGATACTATTACTACAAGGTATTTGAAAGAGATATAATCAGTAACTTTTTCATTACAATTATATGAAATATATAAAAAATTGGATAGTTCCTAACATATAATAGAAGTTACGTAACTCCTAAACTACCACCGACTTGTTATATCTATTTTCCTATTTTCTGTAGTTCCTGATATCTCTGCCTGCCTTAATGCCTTTCAACAAGTCTGTTCTCTACATTTATCCCCTCTTCTTACCAAATATTCATTTTACTGAAATATTTAGACTTTTAACAGAGGCACGAAGGAGTTAAAAAAAATCCAAGTGCATATGTAGGCAGGGGTACTTATGAGAAAACTTGATTAAATCTTAAATACCAGCCAGAAGGAGAAAAGGAAGCAATAGGAACGTTAACCATTAAAGATATTAATAAACTATGGATCACAGGAGAGAAAATCAGGAGAATGGAGAAAAAATTAGGATGGACAAGAAAAGGTAGTGGGAGAACGTTAAACACGGAAATGGAGAGAAGATAGTTTAGATACATAAATAATAAAGTAAGTCAAGAAACTAATAGGATCGAGGAAATGAGTGGGAGTATCAGCATGAGGAGAGTTAAAGGGAAATTTAAGAAAGTAAAAAAAGCTCCACAAATTACAGGACAAGCGGGTAGCCAGGTAAAGGAATATACCAACTATAAGCAAGAGAGAGGATAGAAGAGTTAAATTTGGACCCAAATATGATCCAGGGAAGGTGGGAAGGATATGTGTAGCGACGAACGTTTCGTGATGTTATTGTGCCGACTTAAAAATAGAAGGGAGATGCAAAATCAAGAATACTCACGGAAAATAGGAACATTAATTTTTAAAAAGATTATTTGTTGAATAATATGTTAAATATGATGGAGAAGTGTTCAAATTACCGCATAAACATCAGAATCAAATGCTGCCAACCTTATTTTAATAATTAGCAATGCATTCAGTTAATGTTAAAGCTCACTGTGACCCGTAAGTCTGACAGTATCACCCCCTATAGACCCTTGAAGGCACAACTAAGTAGTGTTTTAAGGATTTTTGTAGATATGCATGCGGACTACATTGATATAATTCATATTTTTATACTGACGAGGGGAGGAATATCTGTGGGCGTTAGATACCCACCACGTGGAGCATGCTGTTCCCGTAGCTCATACTGCGTCTATTTTATATACTGTTCCGACAGGATTTAGATAAAGAAAAAGGTCCTGTCAGATGATCCGGCAGTTCCTTACTCGGAGTTTATTTTGGAATCAATCCCTAATGTTTTAAATGTGACAAAATTTATGATAAAAACAACAGAATGTTGGTTACGTTTATCACGGATTAATTTGTAGATTGAAAGTTAAGCAATCACTTGTATAGTGTGAACACTATTTCAAATATGAATCGTGTGTTTTATGAAAAAAATATTTTGATCATTACCTGTGTCGTCATCAGTGTAAAATCTGACCGTAATAGATTTAATGTTTGTGGAAAAGGGTACTCGGGTATTCCACCGGGCCAAATAACTCCATCGATTACGCCAACGTTTCAGAAAACGAGTCGTTTTCCCTCCTCAGGGATGATGAGACCTCAGGGGTTTTCTTTGGTCCCGTTTTACTAATAATTGAGCCACTCTTGTCACCCAAAGATTTCATTTCGCATAAATAACCTTTCAATGAATTAAAGAAAATCCTCAGCCATTGAAAATGGCTGCTTCCCCTATTAATTTCCATTTAAAAACATTTACATTTCTGGGGTCGAATACTGAATAATGTTTTTATGATTTATTTCCCACTCAAAAAAGGAATGAAATGCTCTCTTGAATATTCGATGCGACTAACTATGGTGCTAGTGAATTACTTAGATACACCGTAACATGCAAAAATTATTAATATTAACTTTGAATAGAATTGAACTCGTAGGTCAATGAAATGGCAGGTAAATATCGTATCATTTCTGATTTTCTTTACGCAGGACTTTCCCAAATTGGAATGAAAGCTCAACTCGAGAGCGGAAAGTAATATCCATGTTCCATTAATCTATCCGACATTGTACCTACTTTAAGCTGGCCTGCGAGAGGCAATGCCGCAAACGTACCCTCTAATGGCGATACGAACTCCCAAATGGCCATCGCGATCAAGGGAATATCCGTTTGGGACTTCATTAGAGACTCATATTTTCTGTTTCGTGAATGATGATCAGTATCCTACTCATACTCAGATATAATTAGTTTCTATTTTATGCTCTTGATTGCGTTCTGAAAAGCGAGTTTTCGTGAATTTTCACATTCAGTGAGGACATAAAAACTTTTCCCGTGATTTGGATTCCATGAAGTTGGCTTGTGAGAGGGCTCATTAGTGAGAGGGAGAACTGTGAGCGATGGGATGGCTAAATGAGTTCCAGACTCTGGGATTAATATACAGCAAAATAATCACGAGAACGTGCGAAATACACATTTCGCGTGTTCTTGCCACGCTTTTTACCTCGTCTTAAGTTAATAATTGATTTCTCACTTCCATTTGCTTCTAGTTCTTGACGTAAATTGACAATTCACTCAATATTAATGCATTCTGTTGCAAAAGATTTTTTTAAACTTGAAAATAAGATTTAAATAGTTTAGTTTAACTGTAATTATTTTAAATTCAATTTCTAACAACGTTACTTGAAATTTCAAATTCCACACTAATTGAATTTACTTCAAGGCTCAAAACATAAGACACAAAGACATATGACACAATCAAAATGCAAAATATAACTTATGCATATTGTTGTAATGCATTCGAAACTATTTCACGATAGATTTAAAATTTCTTACGAAGAGAACACGAAAATTAGAATAAAATTTATCAGCAAGGGCAATCAGAAATGTTGTTATAAGAAACATAAAGGATTTTAGTACCTATACTACAGCACATACTGAAATTTATGCAAGCGGTATTAAAATCAATTAATATCAAGTGTAATTTTTGAATAACGTGATTGATAACTATTTCATACCCGTACCGGGAGCAAACGCGTTTTGGTAAATTTTGACTGATTTACGTGAATTTTTAGTTAATTTTATACGCTTCAGAAAAACTTATCGGCGTATGAGAGGACAACAGAATATTGATTTAGGAATGCATTTTTATTTTTCAGTTGAATACATTTTCATAAACGATAAAGTGAACAGTAAATATAAAATTAAGCTACAAAAATTATCATGTTGCCATAAAATTTCTAGATTCACGCAGTGTTAAGCATCATGCATGAATCGGTGAATAATGAGCAAATAATATGGGTTTTCGTCCGATGTTAAATGCAACGAATATCAAAACAAAATTTAAATCGAAAAATCCCCAGCCTTATACTTTTTACTTGCGATGTCGGAGGGACTATATACTCAAATAATCATGAAGGGCGGCCACTCGGTCAATGCTCTCAAACTCACGGTTGATCATGTGCATTCATTTTTAAGGTCGAAAATCTATTGAAATATTTTATGGAGTTAGGTAACGTTCAAAAAAATTATACATGTATTTTTAAAAGTTTGATGTGATTGTAACAATATAAAATCATATAATTTTTGTCTCAAACCAGAATTCGTGATTTCAGGCTTGACTATGTGGAATATTGGAGAGGTACGCATGATACCATGGCAGTAATGAGATCACTAATCGAGGGGAATATAGAATACAATCAGGACGTATTTCCCTGTTTCGTAGATTTAAAAAAAGCGTTTGATAGAGTAAATTGGGAAAATTAATGAGTATGTTGCAGAAAATAGGAATAGATTGGAGGGACAGGAGGCTAATCCACTACCTGTACATGTCGGTGCGAGTCAAGAAGGGAGTGTCCGAATGGGCAGTGCTAGGAAGAGGTGTGAGGCAGGGTTGCCCATTGTCACCGGTGCTGTTCAACGTATATGTGGAGGAAATGATTAAAGAGGCATGGGAAGAACTGGAGGTAGGAATGAAAGTCGGAGGGGAGTTCGTAAAATCGGTTAGGTTTGCTGATGACCAAGCATTAGTTGCTCAGTCAGCCAAGGAGTTGCAAGAATTGCTGAGTGAATTGGAGGTTCAGTGCGATAAATATGGGATGAGAATCAATATTAATAAAACAAAGAATATGCCTTTTTCTAGAAAGAAAAAGGTTAAGCTAAACATTGAAATAGGAGGACAAATATAGAGAAGGTAAAAAAGTTTACGTCTCTCGGAAGTGCTTTGGACCACCGCAGTCACAGTAGTAGGGACGTAAGGAGAAGAATTGCGCTAGGCAAAGACGCTTTCTCAAGGAGGAGGGAGTTGATGACAGGGACGTTGAGTAAGGAGGTTAAGATAATACACGTAAAAGCTTTGAATGGAGCGTAGCTATATAGCGTACGTCGCGGAAACGTGGTGGCCGAAGCAGGAGGCTAGACGTAGATTGGAGGCTTTTGAAATGTGGGTGTGGAGAAGAATGGAGAAGGTGAAGTGGACCGAAAGGAAAACAAATGAGAAAGTACTAGGGATGGTGGGCGAAGAGAGGGGTTTGTTGGGAGAAATCCTATGGAGGCAGGAATATTGGATGAAGGGCACATTGTTCGACAGTGGAATGTTGAAGAAGGTAATAGAGGGTAGAATGTTAGGCAAACGAGGAAAGGGCAGTAAAAGGATAGGGATGTTGGACGTGATTAAGGGAGGAAGGAAGTACACAGAGATGAAGAGGGACCTAATGTAGAGTAGGTTGCTGGATTGTGTTTTGTTAGGAGTCACAAAATATTTATTTGGTAGTTGTGTCCATCCGAAACCTACCTTAAACGATAGATAACCTTGTAATAATATGTTGAAATTATTCATTACGGAAAGAAAAAATGCCGCATTACTCTTAATTTTTAATCTTACGACGCGGTTTTCAATATATTGTATCATCATCATGTACCTTTTCGAGCTCTACTTTCCATGTATGGTCACGGGGCAGTAAAACTCAAGAGGAAAATGTTACATGTTTTTCTAATTATATGTGACGTGTAAAACCTTTCAGTCCATTATCCCGCCCCTTCCTACTCCTATCCAATCCCAATACGTCTTCTTTCGTCCCCATACTAAAAGGAATATTACAAGTTGTTTCCTCAACACTAAAAGGAATATATTTGGAAGGCAAATCTCAAAAAAGTACCTGATTATGATGCTATGTGAGTGGTCTGAAGAGTTTCAGACTCAGATAATTTCACAAAACATGTCCTGTATCTTTGTTAGGTCGGAAACATTTAAGGCCTTGTACATGTAAGTTTTGAAACCCTGATCGTACGATTAAAACATTTAGTGAACTCAGCAAACCTGAATTTTCTCTTTCCGCAGCAAAGAAACGTAAATTGATCGTTATCTTTAATACAGTTTATACTAACTTATGCATTTTGCAATTCAAGGATTCGAAAGTATCTTTCATATATATATGAGAAGCATAAAGCAGCTGATGTAAATAATCATTATTTTTTATACCAAAAGTTATGAGTCTTCGTTTAGTTTTCGTTGGTTCACCGTTCTACACTGCGTTATTACCAGACTAGATCCAGTGTATCCAATTCAGACCCAAAGGATAAGACGTCTTGCCCGAGAAAATTGCCGGCACCGAGGAGATGCGGGAGAGGGAGGGACTTAGACGGGGATAATTGATGTGAGATAGTCCGGGATATGGGGAACGAAAGTTGAAAGGAATATCTTGAGCCTGAGATTATGAAGGAAATGGTTCCACGGGTGAAGAGTGCGCTGACAAAGATTAAACTTTGGTTGGGTACGTCGTGTAGCAGCGTCCATTCCGCTCTCGAAGACGTTCCCTGCAGCACGACAGAATCGTTGAGTGGCAAAACGCTCCTCTCGAAGTGGAACTGGAAAGTTTCCTCAGCGTCAACACAGCGCTGAGCAAACCAAAAGATCCAACGTCAAACACGCTGGGGGCCAAATTGGAGCGTCAATCCGGTGGCTGAAAATGGTTTCCGTGTAGATGAAGACGGTTTCCCGCGTTCATCATCAGAGTAAGCGGAAGGAATTTCTCATTTCTATCGCGGGGATAAGCCAGTTCCCAAGAAAAACAAGTATCAAAATGAAAAAAATATTCATTTAAAAAAATTAGGAATTTAATCGATATAATAAATTGGTTCGAATTGTTTTGCTCATTCGGCACGTTAATTTTTGACCCTAGATGTTTGAAAGATTCGGGCACAATGCTTCAAAGGCGACATAAATAGTACGACGAAAAGCATTATAGTGAAATTTCATGCGCAAAATAATCATGAGATCTTAGATGTGGATAGCCGTCCTTGCTCAACAGTGTTAAAATGTTTTTTGACGTCTTCGGGTCGTTACCCCGCACACTGAAACCCTAGGTAAGGATTTTGTATTGCCAGAGGCACGTCGCGATGGTCGACGCGTCGGTTAGCGGACGTTAAGTGCTTGTGGAAAATTTGTATATTATCGCTGAAATTTTAAAGTTGAAACACCAATCAATTTAAAAAGAAAGAAAATTTTCTAGACAACAGGGATTGAGATTTAAATTTGATATAATGCTCATTTTATACGGCCAATGAAAACCTTGGTATAGGTCTGCATACCATAATTTACTGAAGTTAAGCGAGCCCTTGTTCAATTTCATACGAGCACCTGATAAACCATACAACGAAACCCATACTAACCATGTGATCTTTCAATGCCTCTTTGATAATATTAACCCAAAATTGTAAGAAATGGATCATTTTGCGCAAGATAAAATCATTCTTTTCTGTTTATTCTTGGATATGATACTTCATTAGGAGCTACCAACAATTCTACAACAACAAAGTGATTTTAAAGTTTATTTTTTGTATTTTTAGTACCCAGCAATCCACTACTAGAGTGTGTTGCAAGGGATGAATAGATACCAGAATAAGTTCACCCGAACATGACTCTACCGCGGTTGAACAATGTTATTATGATACCCTATCGTTCGTGGAAAAAATGACATCTTAAATCTATCTGTTCTACACTTTAACTCTCTAATTTTATTGACAAAATCTCCCCTACCGTAGTACGATGGGGAAAATTAATATATTTTCAACATCACTACATAACATATCTCCTTCCAATTCATGCAAGAGCTTCAATCTGTAATTCAACCTTCGCTCTGTGACTTCCGAAGGTAGTCAAGAGCGTTGTTATGATAAACTTAGCACTTACGCTGCTAAGTTTATCATAACAACGTTTTACAAATCTAGCTCCTCTGCGCTGCATGAGATCCAATTCGGCAATCAATCCCACTTCATAAGGATATAGTTGCATAAAAGCAAGACATTTTCCTATCCTATATTTTGTTAGCTTGCCCCGTATGTATTTCACCCGGGAGAGATCGTGAGTGAGGATTACACCAAGGTATTTAATTGAGCCTACACATTCCATTCCATGGATATTTTGAAAATTTTTACATTGGGAATACGGATGTATCAAGTATTTAAGGTATGAATTTCTTAAATTTCTGTCTACAATAACTGGCCGCATATTTTGCAAATGGCTTTACTTTGAAAATATGGATATATCTAAGCATTAATATTATTTTAGGAAATCTACCGACTAAGGTAGGTTTTTGGGTGGACAAAATAATCAAATTATAATTCTATTTTCTCTTTTGACAAAACACAGCTCAACATCATACTCCATAATAAACTCTTCTTCAACTCCGTATACTCCCATTCATTTCATCCAACATCCCTATCCTATTCCTGCCCATTTCTTCCCTGTCCCCTTTCTCTCCTTTATCAATCTTGGACATCCCATTGCCAATTAATATGCTTTGCATCCATTTTTCCAACCTCCTTTGGATTTATCTCAACAATGATAATAATTCCCTCTCTTGCCCCTGCATTCCTAGCACTTCTTAATTTGTTTCCCTTTCGGTCCACTTTACCTTCTCCATCCTTCTCCACTCCAGTATTTCAAAAGCCTCCAATCTACGCCTATTATTCTACTTGAATGACCATTATTCCGGGTCGCACGTAACTACGCTCCAAATCAAAGTTATAACAAGCAATGTCTTAACATCCTTACTCAACGTCCCTATCATTAATTCTCTCCTCCTGGTGAAAGCTTCTTTCCTTGATGAAATTCTTTTCCTTAAATCCCTACTGCTTTGACCATTTTGGTCGAAAACACTTCTTAGATATGGAAAGTGTTCCACCTGCTCTAGTATCTAAGCACATTGGTTCTAACATAATTCATAGACCGCGGTACCGCATAGTGTATCATTTGCTACGGAAATATAATTTTAAAACAATACAGATTCAATTTTTAATAAATACAAGTATAGTTTTGTATTTGTACTTGCACGTATATAGTGTTACATTATGCATATTTCGTAAGGGGCAAAAATATATTTGTTCCAGCCACTCTGCAATTATATCCATTTTAACTTGATTGCCTCTTCTTAGACCATATTGCTTTCCGTTGATGAAAAATATTAACCCTCTTTTTTCAAAACAGTTTACAACATGTACACGACCTTCACAAAATTTGCTTGAATTTTATTCCACCGGTTTCGGGCTAACGAGCGGTTTACAAATATTTCCCTTTCACTGATATTGCTTCCTCGATGACATTTACTTCGTATTTTTCTAGATTATAGTGATTGAAATCTCTTAGTCCCCTTAGTTGCTGACGAATCCCTTAGGCCACCTGAGGGGACCGAAATATTAATGCTAATTGCCAAATAGCAGCAAGCCCTTGTTATGCCACGCTGGCAGTTATCCGGGGCATTTATTTTGCGCGACTTGACACGCAACATCGAAAGTCGGTGCCTACGTACTTAGAGGTCTCCTGGTGCGACTTCTGAATCTACTCCTACGCTCTCTTGTCCCTAGGGGGTCATTGTTGGGTGATCAGACGGCTATTCAAGGCGCGGAGACGTATTCATGGACAGTGGTCGCTTCGCATCACGAATGGGATGGCGAGAACACTGCGGTGACTATTCTATCAACTGTGTCGAGAAACTGCCTATGGGCGAACGTGATCATGTGGTCGGAGAAACTTAGCTTGAATCTCTGACACGATGGTCTGAAAATGGGTGAGCGACTCCAAAATAGATCGTTTTTTTCGCGAAAATGGTGCATGATTTACTGAAAAAACATGTGAATAACGCAGGGAGCAAACAAATGGATGAGTATAACCGACAAAAACGCATGCTGGGCGGACTTTGAAAGCATAAATAAATAATGATGACCAGGCAAAAGTAAAAACTAAACATAAAAACCTGTAATCAAAGGGGATGATTACGCAGGCCAACAGTGTTTTTGGTGCCGGAGCTTTTAATGTTGATTTAAAGAACAATTGGGGTGCTGAATCCAATTATGACACTAGTTTTTTCCTATCAGCTATAGTTTTCAAGATATAGATATGTTGTTACTTACGTAAAAAAATCTTCTACATGATGATATGGGAATATTATATTAATAATTATCTCATTGGCCTACAATGTAGAAATATACATAAAACTTATTGACAGTTTATTGAAAATAAAAGGAACACCGCAGAGTGGTTATAAATTAGTATACTTATAGATTTATTTAACTTTGAAAATTATTTTCCAGAATATATCAAATATTAAAACAACTAATCGTAAGATGTGCCATATCTAAAAAAGTAGAGCTGTTAAATAAAAACGGATTTCATATTTGGATTCAGCTCTATAAATATAGTTAAAATCATCACAAAGATTCCCGGCACCAAAAAAAAATTTTTTTGTAGGCCTGTGTTATCCAGCATTTATATTTTTAACTTTTTGAAGCAATAGAGTCAGACATAGACTCCTCCGTTCTTTTTAGCTTGGCAGACTTAAAACCGAGATAAAGAATTAAATAATCTGAGGATAGGTTACAAATTTAAATGCCCATATATGTTAAAGAGATGATATGTTATATGATGACTCTTTGACCTAAGAGAGCAAAAACAAGTAATACTATTATTTACTCCAGAAGAGTGCAATAACTCGACGCTTATTGCTGCCTTAATTCCTTGAGAGGAGAAATAATTTTTCTCGTGCGTAACCACGTATTTCATTACATAAAGTCACGAAATTTAAATTATTTAATGTAATGAATTATGCTATAATGAAAAATGAAAGTTATAAGGTTGAAAATCATGGCACTAAATGCTTTCGTATGAATAATTACTTCCCATCCTGACTAGATAACGCAAATGTATCACTAATAACATATCGGGGCTGCATTAATCAGATTATTATCATCCTACTTTATTTTATCGTTTAATTTAGTATCCACGTTACATTTTTAAATGATCACCTGGCCAGATCTATGATAAAGAAGATTTTCAATGAAAAAAAGAGAAAAAATATGAGCAAGGAGAAGTTCATATTTATTTATCGGAAGTAAAAAGGGTTGTTATCAACGTATTAACAACATTACCTATCCTAAATATTGTGAATAATCGTCTCTGTAAAATAATAATTTATTCTATATTAGTAAAATTAAATTATCAGTAAATTTTAGTGAATAAAACCACCTTCTGACTTTCTTCAGGAAAATCGCTTGGATTCCAATGCCCTCCGACCACCATCTATGTGTTTCGAGGCATAAAATTATGCTGCACGTGCGGCAAGTCTGCGGTTTAAGGGTCACAAAATTTAGCACCGCAAGTCAAGGCCCTTGGAAAGATAACAAGGTTTTAACCAAGCTTGGTCTCTTTCAATGGTGTAAAAAATTGAATAAGTTGCTATTTCATAAAGAATGAAATTGAAAATTTCCTAAGGAAAATAAGAGGAACGATCGTTAAATTTAACAGCATGGGAAAGTGAGCTTACTCGCTGTTATGGTAGTTTAACTTTTGAAAAACCTTAAATTTTAGATGCAAGAGAACCAAGGTCAGTATTACCACTAATTATCCTATTTCCTAATTAGCTAGTCAGTAGATAAGTTAATTGAATTAAATTTAAGAAAGAGTATCATGACCTCACCATGACCATTTACTAACTGTTGAATGCGAGACTTGGAGATACGAAATATTTTGCTAACAGTTGTCAGCAGTGTAAAATTAGATTATATTTTGTTTAAATCTCATCCCATTAAGCTTCATGTTTAATTTTGGAGATTTTATAAACATTTGAAGACAATAAAAGATCGAGAAATTGGAAAGCGACGAAGAGCATAATTATTTTTCCGATAAAATGCCACAGTCATCTTAAATAGGATTTTCAATCAAAAAGCCATTGCAAATATTAATCAATAACATCCCTATTTTTGTAAAACATTCATAAAAGAACTAAAGATAATGATTTTAAAAGCATTTTTATCATAGACACCTAACTATTTTAAATACATCATAAACTTGTTCCCCTGATACAATTTACAGCTGTTACTCAATGTTTCTTTCTCCTTCAGTTTTCCCAGTGTCCATAATCCATTTTCCATGGCTGCATAAACACGAGATATCCTCGAGGATCCATAATGAAGTGGTTTATCCTTGCCTTCTTTGCATCTCCTCCGCCTTTAGGGACTGTTTCTAGTCCCTGGGATGAGAGGGTGCCCCATCTCCATCGAAGGATGGAGGAGAAGGTTTATACCCACCTTCATTTGGTCCCCAGTGCCATGTTAGCCACTCTTAAGTGCCCATCCCCCACCACAAGGAGGTGTGGTTGGATATCTCTCTTCATTCTCTTCAGATGAACGGCATTTCTCTACCCTCCAGTATTTTAGGGGACAAGGAAGGAGGAAAAAAACAAGGGGTTAGAGTGAGGAGAAGAAAAGTGAAATAGCTGAGAAACGAGAAGAAAGAGTAAAGAGGAATGAAATGAAACAGGAATAGTAGAAGTGGCGGAGATAAAGTCCTAGGTAGGAAGAAACTTAAAGCTCGGAAACCTTGGATGACAGAGGAAATTATAAACCTAATTGAGAAGAGAAATAAGCTAAGAGCAAAGAAGGATTTGAAAGAATTCAGAAGTAAAGAATTGGATGAAATACATATGTAGATAAGAAAAGGAGAGGTGGACAAAATTATGGGTGAAGAAAATAGAAGAACATATCCAAGCAAGAAAACAAGATCTAGCCTATCGGAAAATCAAGGCTCTGCATTATCGACTGACAATAAGGTCAACGGTCATTAATAACAAAGGGGGAATGTTGTTAGTAGATAATGAAGAAGTGTAAGAGCGATGGAAAGAATACACGGAGGAGCTATACCATGACGAAGATATGAGAAAATACAAGAGAAAATAATATTGAAATTAGAGAAAAAGCAGGAACAGAAAATGGACCCCCAATCACGAAGAGGGAATTTGAGCATACCCACCGCAAGGAAAATGCAGGAAAAACTACGGATGGGAAAAATGTACCGACTGAGATATTAAAAAAACATTGAAAATAAAATGAAAGGAATACAATTTAAAATAGTGCATGAATGTTATGAAAATGGGGAGATACCTGAAGACTGTTAATAGCAAATTTGAAAGCAAAAAAACTCGTATTATCGTATGATACCAACAGCAGGGAAAGCAATTGAATGCATGAACTACAGAATAATTGCTATTCTGTCACATTCTTTCAACATTTTTTTTACATACAATAGGGAACAGAATCAAAAAGAAAGTGGAGGAAAATGTTTGAGAAGATAAATGTGGCTTCCGGGAAGGTAAAGGAACGAGAGACGTTATACTGACACTGCGCTTGATCCTAGAGAGAAGGCTAGAAATGAACACGAGACTTTTCCCTGCCTTCATTGATTCAGAAAAAACCGTTGACATTGCATATTGGAAACTTATGCTTGAAGAAATGAGGAGAAATGAAATTGACTACAAAGACAGGAAGCAATTATTTCAGCTCTGCCAGAACCAAAGAATTTTTACATTTATAAACATATAAGTAAATATTGAAGAGGGTAATAGAGGGGAGAATGTTGGGCAAGCGAGGAAAGGGCAGGAACAGGATAGGGATGTTGGACGGGATGAAGGGAGGAAGGAAGTACACAGAGATGAAGAGAGACCTGATATAGATTAGTTTGCTAGGTGGGGAGTCACAAAATGCTTATTTGATAGTTGTGTCCATCCAAAAACCTACCTTAAACGGCAGATTACCTAATAATTATAAGTAAATGGATGTGAGAAAGGAGCAAAGACTAGAAAATGAGTAAGACAAGAATGTTCACTTTCTATTTAACTTTTATGTTGAAGAAGCTATAGAGACAATGAGATATTAAATGGAATAAATATACACTGCATTAGGTTTGCAGATGATACAGTAAAATTTGTTTATGCCTATCATTTAATCGGTATTGAGTCACTTCTCTTGTATGATGTGTAATCACATCAACAACATTTTACTTTAATATAATGCCACAATTTCAGAGAGTAAAAATCATTCGCATTTCAATAATTTTGTTTTTCATCTTAAATAAATTTCCAGTCTCAAATATTAAGTCCCTGATGCGTCTAAATAAATATCCAAATAAAACTCCACATTTTATCCTAAAATTAAAAGTCGAGGTTGGCGTTGGTTTTCCCATGGAATAAAACAAAAAGTCACTTTAAAGTTGAACTGGAAACGCTCTTTAGTTTTACTTTCCCTTTCGTAAAGTGAAAGTCGTAGAAGCCCATGGCTTAATTGTTTACCTTTTAAAGGGTTAATTAGTACCTAACAGCCCTTCTGCAGGCGCCTGTAACTGGGATAAAACGTTGAGAAACTCCAGTCTCATCATAATGGGTTAATGGCGCGAAAGTGAGATCACAGGCGTGTTATTACAAAGGCTCTTGAGATTTAAAAAAAAATTACTCAGAAGAAGATTTTCTGTCTTGCTAGAAGAGTATTTCATATGATGCTAATTGCAGTGGTATTCATCTGAAGTAATCTGATGAATTATGTTTAGGGGGTTCCCCAATTAGGTGATCCTAATCCTTTTCTATATGGTACCTTGTATTGTGCCATATCGTATTTAAAACACTTTGCACTTAGTCTTCCTCAGCATCACTCTAAGGAAGGTGTAGCAGTAATCATTCCCGCCTTTATAGACTCTTTTCACTTAGTTCCATACAGTATTTAAAGCGAAAGATTTTAGAAATGTTTCTTATTCGTGGAAAGTGCTTTGTAGATATGCTCTCGGTCTGTACGTATATAATTTGCGTCTCCTTCCATAGGCAGTTGAATTTTGATAAGGAGGATTAATAGGAGCCTGAGAGAAAATTTGTTGAAGATGTATGGCAACGTTCACTCTCCAGAGATAGTCTTGCAAGCTTTGGTTTCCGTGTCGAGAGATTTCTTTTATTTAATCAATCGAGAAATTAACATTAAATCAAAGGTATACGCTCATACAATATTAATCAACCATTGCGAAGGTAATGAAACGAAAGCTACTTTGGTGAATGATGGTATAGCTCACTTCATACACTTAAGCCCTACAGGTAAAATGGATAAAATTCAAACACTTGAGAAATACGTGGGTTTTTCAACAGGCCTTATAAAAATAGGAAAGCCCATTCTGTGTATATAATTTATTTTAACTTGATTTACTTTCTTCAATGTTTCTTTAAATTTTTTAAGCCGTCCAAAATGCATGGTTCCTGAAAATCTTCCTGTTTGCCGGCGACCTCCTCGTTGGATGGGTATCATTTTCCGCCGCGCCATTTTTTTAAGTTTGGAAAGAATCACCGTGGTTCAAATCTATTAAATAACTTAGATATTGTAATAATTAAAACTTTAATTTCATAATGTTCGCCATCGAAAATGTGCAGGCCAAGACGTACCCGTGCGTTATCTTGATTGAAGAGGATATTTTCTATGCCAAATAGGACATTTTTTCTTGATTTATTCACTTAACCAGTGCAACAACGACACATAACCGAAAGTAAGGTTTTGAAAGTAAGCAATGTAAATGATTTTGCGTGCATCCCATAAAACCGTGGCCAGACCATTGTGAGCCGATTTCACTGTCTTCGCCTTCTTCGGAATCGGATCGCCTTTATAAACCTACTGTTTCCACTGTTCCTTTGTCTCTGGATTGTAGCAATGCATCCACGCTAAAACTCGACAAACTTTTGCCAGGAAAGCGTAAAACCAACCTCTGAATCTACCCCACGTTTGCGTTTATTCTCCACTGAGAGCAAGCGCGGCACCCATTTTGCCGAGGTTAATTTCACACCCAATTCTTTGTGCAGAATTGAAGATACTGTACATAAGGGCATACCTACGGCTTCATCTATTTCGCGAACTATGATTCGTCAATCACTCAAAATCATATCGTGGAATTTGTCAATCATTTCTGAGGAAGTCACATCCACTAGACGCGTCGAACTATGTTGTGACCCTGGCAGAACCAGCCAAAGATATGAATAGAATTCTCAACCCTGTCCACAGCTTTGAAAAAATAGAAACTTAATTTATATGAGAAGAAAACCAAAGCTATGATATTCTTAGGAACATGATAGAACCCCCTGTAAATTTAATGATATGGCAAACAATGATAAGCCAAGTAGAAGAGTTCTGCTATCTTGGGAGTGTAATTACAAGAGAAAACAGATGCACCTCTGCAGTGAAAAGAAGAACGGCGTTGGGGATGAAGTCATATGAAAATAAAAGGAATCATTTATTTTCTTTAAACACATGAAATTGGAAAGTAGAAAATTCTTTGCAAAAATGTTTATTTGAACTGCATCATTACATGGATGCGAAACTTTTGGAAAGAGGGAAAATGCTCGGTTGGAAGCAATGGAAATGTGGATTTTGGAATGTGGATTTGGAGAAGAATCAAAAGAAAAAAATGAACGACCATGAAAAGCTACATAGAAGTATTGAAAGAAATTAAAGAAGAAAGGAATTTTACAAAAGAGATGGAGAAAAGGAAATTAAATTTGTTCTCAGGCATAATAACTTCGTGGAAAATATAATGGAGGGGAAAATAGTAATAGGAAAAAGAGGAAGAGGAAGGCCAAGAAATAAATTTATTGATGATATAAAAAGTACTAAGTGAATCTACAATGAACTGAAAGAAACAGCAATGGAGAGAGAGCAATGGCTACAACGACAAGGCTCCGCCTTAAGAAGATGATGATGATGACTCAATAATATGTGGGTACTTCTTTCAACAAAGTTTCAGAATATTCTCTTAGGTGTCAGTCTCCAAAGCTAAACTTATACAAACATTATATCTTTATACAAAATAAACAGTATAATATGCAATCATTACGATGAAATATTTTAAATCTCAAGAAACTGTAACAGTAACTTTAACGGAGTCACCCGCTATGTGTGCATTATAATACAACAATTTCAGAGAGTAAAAATCATTCGCCTTGACCGGGATTCGAACCAAAATTTCAGAGGACGTCTCGGTAGCTTAATTGGTTAAAGCACTCGGCCGGATATCGAGGGATCCGGGTTCGAATCCCGGTCAAAGCGAATGATTTTTACTCTCTGAAATTGTTGCATTATATTTTAAATCTGTTTGAATAGTGACATTCAATCTATTTAAAGCCAGTATTCAGCCGCTTAGTGACTTAGCAGCAGTACCTTATCCTAATTTTTATTAAGATCATACCAAACTTGTCACCACACATTTATTAAAAGTTTACGGTAAAATCATATCATCAAATTTGAAAATTAACCACCATATGAAACTACCGCAATGCACTGGATTTCATATTTTCCAGATTATTATTATTTTATCATAACATCACATAAAAACACTTTGTTTATCAAGGGAATGGATGTTGTTCGAAAGCTTTATAAATTCGATGAATTTGTAGTCATAAAAAGGTAAACGAGTAAAACTGATGGAAAAACACATAAAAAATGACATGAAAAAAAAACCTACAGTACACACCCACTCAAAACATTTTCCAATTTTTCCAAACAATTCTAACTCGAGTATCTGCCTAACTATTATCGTACATGGACTACATCGCTACGATTGCATGTAATGCTTATCGTAGGCATAATTCATGGACATGATATTTAATCACATGCTATTTAATTATATTACATTAAAATCGCATCTTAATAGCCACATCACTTAAGTTCCTGTACCTATAAATAACTATTAGATAAGCATTTTCTTTCCTTTATAAGTGAGAGTATTTTTAAAAATTGTTTTTAAATACTTATTCTGAGGTTACTTATTATCTAATCATTCGGTATTTGTATCTAAGTTTTGGACATGGACACTTTCTTGTTAGTCAATCGTTTTCTAGATATGCATAATTTTTCGTATTTGCATAAATTTGCAAAATACGGAATGAAATAAACTACATTTTTCATAAATGTTTTCTCATAAAAAACGAACAAGTAGAGCAACGTACAGTAAACGAATGCATCTCTGACGTAAATTAGTAAAAATACAAATATTAAAAACATAACTTTAAAATATACGGTAATGTTCTTGAATAAATATGGAAGTACAACATAGAATTATGATCATATTTACTGAATGCAGCAAAAAATATTGTATATAAATTTCAAAAAGCAAGACAGCTTTGTCACACAAAAAACCATGATAGAACTGCACAAACGAGTTTGGGTGATATGTTTGCTGTTGCTAAAACTCACCCGAATGCTACGGATGGCTTTTGTGACAAGTTAAACGGACACTCCCAGATATTTTCAAGTCTCCTGAGTGTGCAATTCAAAGTAATACGGGAATAGCAGAAGGACTTAAATAATATTCAACTTAAGTTAATGTTCAAAGATCGACAGTAGTTCGACTCGTTAGTTAGTAAGCTAATGAACGAGTAAGTTCACTATTATTGCCAGCAACTTGGTCTCTACTCTATGGTTTTAATGATGATAATGTGCCATTAAGGGGCAATTTTGTCATGGACGTCGATTGATTGAATTTTGTTTGGCCGCATTAAACTTTCTAAAGTAGAACATGGCCTTATTGCATGACTAAATTTCATTTTATCAGTCCTTATCAGAGGATTCATCTCAAAACTAATGAAACAGCATCTTAGGTCCAATGAGAGAGTCATAATACACTAGTTATGGTTATCGGTTATTTAAACATGAAACATAGATTTATCAGTGTCAAACTGGCCCTAAGGAAGTCGTCTTTGGTGAAATATAATTTTGATTTAAATTACTGTAACCACCGCCACAAAAAATTAGAATAATGAAATTCAAATTGAAAATATGTCTTCATTGCCCTCATTCTCACTTGCATGCGGGGGCATTACATTTTCAGCTAAGTGCAGTAGAACAATTCCTTGTAGAGAAGTTAACTCCACTAATAATGGTTTTTACTTTTTACCCCAGGTATCAGTTTTTTATGTTCCTTTAGGCATATGCATTTTTATTTTATTTGAGATTGCTGTAATGGTTGCATTATGCATGTAGTTCTCCAAGAAGGGTTGTAAAAATGGTGTCTTCTCCATATAATTGATAGAAAGTTTTCCATTTTCGTAAAAAACTATCAACAACTCGCAGATTGGTTTAAAATGAGAAAAGTTAAAGAGCTCGCCCCGTTTTCATAAGCTGGCGGAATAACGCAATTTAAAGTAACAGTCTAATTTTGAAGTTCAAGGTAATATTTCGGGTCAAAATTCATCTTTCGTCCACCACAAACCCCATTTTTAACGAACTCACCACCATTACAATGAGGGATTCATTTGATTTAAACTGAAAATAAATGTTGAGTTCCTAATTGCATTTCATTAATTATAGTTTATCTTATATTATAATCCAACTTGCTAATGTTAAATAGATCAAATTACCAAAGCTGAAGAAATACTATTAGGACATCATTCAAATATATACGTGAAAACCCTTTTTGTTATGAAATTCTGTTGATTAACCACTAACATTAATGTCATATAGTGATCGAAAAAAATATTAAATATAGTATTAAGTATTTAGCACTTGTCATAGTCGAGTAGCATGCTTGAAATCGGCCTCGATAATGTTTTAAAATAAGGATTTTTTTATGTTTCGGAGGGTACCTAAATTGTTCATGCATTAAAAATTAGAGTAAGTTTTCCTAGAGAGATATCCCAAGCCAATATAATTATGAAGAAATAATTATATTAGATAAGAATACTATGGTTTACGACATTTTTCTAACAATACCTTTTCAATAGAATACTTTTTCTATATTTTTAATTTCACGGAATAATCTCTATTAAAAATCAATAAAAATTCGCAATTCTCCGAAGTGACTATAGGCTTCTCCGAGATTCTTCGGAAAAGTAAATGGTTATCAACGATATCACGTAAAATTCTACTTTTAGCATTTTATTTCCACAATGGCTCCGCAAGAACCGTAAGAGCATTAACAAGGCGCTCAAAGAAATATTTGACATGCCTGAAAAAACTTTTTTCTGAAGCACAGAAGATTCTCGAACGACAGAAGATTTACTGAACTAATTAACAAAAGATGTGCTGAATTGGAGCGTGGCGGAACTTTGGAATACTAATGTATGTTTCTCAAGCTATTATATTGGAGCTTGCAGTAACTGTTATGAACAGTTTAATAAACATCAACCAATGCAATGAAGAAGGTAAATACGAATAAATCTGAGGTGGAATAATAGGGTAAACTATTTATGGCCAAAAGGGTAGGAAATGGGTTGGTAGGTAGGCTCAAGCCTTGTTGGAGAAAATCTCTCCAACGAAATTCCTTAATGCGATTATTAATACGATTTCTCTTCCAATCTTAGCTTCTGAGAAGACAATCTGTATTGTCCTCTTCATTTGTTATTTATTCTTTAGAGGTAGATCATGAACGCTAATTACCCATTTCAATACTCACTTTGCTCTTGAAATTAATTTTTTTGCTCTCCAAATACACTTTGATTATAGGTTTATTTCTGTATTTTTGATGATTAAGTGACACTGATCATTTGCGATTGCGGCTGGAAAATATAAAAATGCAAAGCGCAAGGTATTCCTTAAAAACCTGAATGACTTTCTTCAATAAGATGCGGGCGGAAATTATATAATGCAACGCGAAACTATTAGTGCTAATTATATAATGAAAACTGTGTAATGCAACGTTAACTTCATCCATGGCTTTTCCATTTTTTGTACGTCAATGATGAAATAAACTAGTTACGCATTTGTAAAAGTTAAATACTCCTGAGCAATTTTATTAACTATAGGTATGAGCCACGAGCAAGCCTGGAGCTAGTGATGAGAAATAGGGTAATATAATAGTCTATGGTACATTATCAAATATATATTTCCAAATTAATCAAAATAAAATAACAAATAAATCATATAAATAGAAGAGCAAAACTTTAAGTTAAAGAAAATCACAGTAAACTTAATATTTCTCTAACCGATTAAGGGGATTAAGAATTTTCTACTAATGTTTTCTACCCTCATCTGTCACAGCGTAGGTGATATACACGTATATAAAATACCCATCTGGAGAATGGAAAATAATTGACCTGTATCTTCAACAGCTTAAAAACCACCAACGAAGGAAACATTTTGTCACCTATAGTATAACAATGCAAGGGCCGGTTTGCAAGCAAGCTTAATAGTGAAAAGAAGTCGGGGACACAAATTTCGACTACGCAGGATGTCACCATCATGGACGCTTAATTAGTTTCGTAATAGAAATTTATTTAAGTGCTCTGACCCTGCAGATTCATTCCTGGGATGTTCGGAATATGCACATGATACTTAACATCTGAACACAAAACAGTGTTTACGCGATCAAATTCCCTGCGGAAAGTGGTCTCGTTTTTCGACAATAAATTCATTGCGCACATGACACTTGCCTTGGAAATGCGTTTTCTGGAGGTCATTTTATTAGGAAGTTCAGCCTTCCGTACCATTAAAAATTTAATTGTTGTGCCACAGGTCACATGGCGGGACGCGACACGATAGGTACGGCTTCCGTGTAGACCAGAGTAGACCATTGAATAAATCTTGACAAGCATCCCAGTTCGCCGTGGTATCTTTTGCTCCCTCTCACCTCGTAACTCCTAATTTTCCCCGACACCCATGCAAGATCATTTACGTTTGAAACTACTCGCATTCACCCGGGATAACCAGAACAGAAAATGATCAATTAACAACTTTTGATTGTGCCTGCAATAAATAGCCCACGCTCAGGAAATCTGTACTAAGTAACGGCTACAAAAGGTAGCTCAAAATGCTGCAAGAAAAATGGCTAGGTAATAACGAGGAAATTCACAACGTCCTGGGAGACTCTAAATGGCGTCAATTTTCCCGCAAAATAGGGAAAGTGTATTTTTACAAAGCTTGAAACTACTGAATGATCCGCTAAGTCACATTGAGCTTAAGCCATCTCATGTTTTAGGTTTGCATAGGAACATTAATAAGCTGCAGTGCTCTAAAAATAACTAATCGAAAACACATTTTGTGACCTACTTAAACTCACAAAACGTGTCGCCTATTGGTCGTTGATGTACCGTGATTTAGTTAACTCAAGCCGCACGATTAACTTAGAAGCAGCTAGAGAGTTGAAATTGGGCATTAAGGATTGATTTTTTGTTTGGATCAGAGATTTTTGTCTCGAGGATTGCAAAAAAGTGTTGCCAGATATTCATTATTTCGTTAGAACATAAAACAAAAACGAATTGGAAACCCTTAATGCAATTTGATGAGCCTACATATTACAGTAGAAAATCAGGAGAAGGAAGTACCTCATTGACCCATCCGAATGGTTCCTGAATCTCTCTGAACCGTATAATTAAGGAGTGATGAAATTTTGCATAAGCAAAAATGGAAACGTAAAAATTAAAATGCAACAGAGTGAATGCAAAAATAGATGCGCAATTTTCCACAAATAAATTTATTTTTGGAAATTACTTGGAAATATCGGTGAAAAAATTAGCAAACATGCTCCATTTCCATTCAGGATCGCACGAATATTCGATCTAAAAAATGACCCAGATGCTTTTCACTCCCATCCAAGCAGACCGAAAAAAGAACCCTTTTCAACATTTCCTGAAACATCCTTGGATTTGAATTCTGCAGTGCATTGAGGAACTAATGAAAATGAAAAGTCGTTTCTCCCGAGCCGACCCTTGCATGTGGCCTGGTGACCTAATCAATTGCGCGGCTAAGAATATTAATATAAATGCGGTAAAACGTTGCTCCTTCACTGAGAAAGTTGTTCGGGGCGAAACTGAAAACAGTGAAGGGGAGGAGAGTCGGGAGCAAAGGGAGTTATGGCAGAGAGCTCGGGCAGCCAGTTGAGTGGCCCATTGGAATACACCAGCCTTATTTACTATCCTCAGCCGTTTTCGTTCGTTGGAGGGGAAAGGGGATTGGGGAGTCTGCCGACTTGCTTTTGCTGTCCGACTGGCCAACTCGAGCGGTCATTCGAACTCCGTCCGCGCATCGGCCCTCCAAATCCCTGGGAGCGTGTGCCCAGAATGCGAATGGACCCCAATTCGCGGGGCGTCTCGGGAATTCCACGGTCGCCGTGCACACGGCCCCCTCCCTCTCTCATTCTCTGCTCGAGAGACAGCGCGGATCGAAATCACGGCCCGATGCGGAGAGAGATGCTGATAAAATGGAATACAGCGCTTAGTACCTTCGTCCACGTTGCGGCGTCAGCATTAAATTCGACGGGTTGGACGAATGTGTCGGAATAAGAATGTTCGGGGAAGGAATGATGCGGAGTTCCAATATGAGGTTGCCGAGCAGAGGGATCATTCACCCTTCTTTCAACACCAAGATTCGTACCCGTGGCACAAACAAAGGAAAACATAACGAAACACACACCTCTTCTCGAAGTCATGCACGTTTAGTACTTTTCTTCATTCCCAAATTTGTATTAGAATTATTATGTTCATAACATTCAACAGAAATCCTATGGAGACAGGAAAAATGGATGAAGGGCGTATTGAGCGGTAGTGGAATGTTGAAGAAGGTAATAGAGGGGAGAATTTTAGGCAAGCGAGGAAAAGGCAGGAACAGGATAGGGATGTTGGACGGGATGAAGGAAGGAAATAAGTACACAGAGATGATGAGAGACCTGATGTAGAGTAGGTTGCTGGATTGGGTTTTGTTTGGAGTTGCAAAATATTTATTTGATAGTTGTGTCCATCCAAAAATCTGCCTCAACCCGTATATTACCTAATAATAAAATAATAACATTCAACAGACTCGAGCGAGAAACTAATATAATGAAATAATTGAGGTCGAAAACGCAGTGTAAGAATATTGATATTTTACGGAGAAAGAGTGAAATGGTGAGCTAAACAGGAAGGTGAAAGTACTATCTCGAAAAAAAAGGGAAAATCCGTGGACACTATCAAGGATACGTTAGGACGGGAGCCAGGAAGGATTGAGAAGAGACGGAACTAATGCACAATGGAACTATAAGGTGTTAGTATTTATTATTACATCAGGCAAGGAAGTTTAGACACAGAAAGAGGATATGACGCTGTGGTAAATAGCTTTGTCCAGATATACGTAACTGCGAGATGGAAAGGCCTTGAAGGAATTCAAGGAATTGAATTCAAAGAGGACCGTTCAAAAGCATCCCTGCGAACTGCTAAGATTTCAGTAAAACCTGCACAGGCTATGTTTCACGGGCCAGTACTTTTCCATTTACAACATACCTTAAAACGTAGACTAACATAAACAATGATATTTTCTTCCTCCACCCTTGAGAATACCAGAGATGTTCACCGTTTGCCGATAGCTTGCCGAAATCCAGATAAAGACGTTGGCATCCGCAAAATAAACGAGTGCACTCGACAAATGAGCAATCGTCCTCTAAGAACGGCAACACTGAAATGGTGTTGGTGCATCAATGGACAAGGTAAAGCTTTTATAATATACAAAAACTTCTCCAACTCTATGATGAAGACCTCAGTTGCTCATCGTAATATAAGTAAGGATAACTACAGGGTACATATAGCAACACCCAAGTAATTTGAAGGGTGGTAGAGACTACTTTAATAGCATAGGCACTGCAATAAATATGACGAAGGGAAAACCGCGATATCATTAACCCGAGGAGTAGCAGCTGGCTCTTCTGCAACTTTTCTTTTATTATGAGGAAGTGTGCGCCTCCAAAGATTACATTGATTGAAGTTTCTAAGTAATTTTAAAAAATAAAGTACGTAAAATTTAATATAAAGAGATAATTCGTGCATATGCACGAATTTCACGTGCAATGTACAATAATACACAAAACATTGGTCAATACCCGCGGTAAGTTTCGCGATTCGAAGATGTTATTAGATCAAAATTAGTTAACCATGATGATGGAGTCCAAGAAACTGCTGGTGATATTGCAACAGTAACTTTTAACAGTCATTCGGTTAGTGTCACAACAAAATCAGACAGTAAAAAAGAATTGACCGGGATTCGAACCGGGTCATTAGTCAGTCATGCTATCGAGGTGTCCTCGATGGTTAAACTGGATTGTTTGGGGGTTTTTAAGGAACAAGATGCTGTGATGAAGTACTGTACATACGTATATTGTCAAATAGGTGAGATTGAAACCTTAAAATATGAAGTATCTTTATATTAAATTTTTGCTGTGGCTTTAGGAGTGTTATCAAGCCATTAACAATTCAAAAATATAATTCATCCTCGCCATTATTTATTATTACCAAAATAAATTCCATATTATCAACAAATTAATTTACGAACTTATAATTTTTGCCAATGCATCATACTTTTCCAATCTTTTATGCGCCAGAATGAATGTCTGCTAATAACAAAAAAATATTGGTTAAATACGAGATATACGACCGTATATATCATACACCGTTGGAAATAAATCATTTGATGATTTAAAACAAATGAACATTAATAGGCCGCCTTAATGATCACTAAAAGAAGTAAGATAGGATTATTCAATATATATACCGATAACCCTGGTGAAGATTGTGTTTAAACGTGCCTTTTCTTCAATAACCACCGAAAAGCTATAAATGGAGATTTTATACCTTAATTTAAAGGGTTAAGTTTTTGCCAATATTCTACGTTGAAACTTTTATAAACTACGATTTAATCTGTGCTAGTTCACAAACATCCTCTCCCACAGTTCTTCAGATAGTAAGAGGATATTATGGGAATTATTTTTTAAAAATATAACCAAGTTAAATTTCACTGTACTTTATTATAAATGTATTAAATTTCTACGACCAGTGAAACATATATCAAAGTAAATATTCAATTTACACCAAACTGATTGAATTATTTGCATCAATGCTTAGTACCTGGAGCTGAGCAACCAGCACATTAATAAAGATAAGTAGGAGTGCTGATTTTCATTAATATCCAGTGGGAAATAATATAGTATTTTAGTCTTCGGAAGTATTACTTAGAATGCATTTAGTAATTATACCTGTATACTTCTTACAATTAAGATAGATCGAAAACTTCGTTTCAAAACTTTCAACATGGTTAATGTTATCAATTTGTATAATAATAATTAACAGATATAGTTGGAAGCAACGATGCCTCCTTTGATTTTTTCTGCATTAAAAACTGGAGTGACTAATTTAGTAAATGTTCTAAATTTAGTCTCATCAGCAGTTGGTGTATTAGCATCAGGAATGATGGGAGAGCCTCGATGAAGAACAAAGGCGTCAACGTTCATAGTAAAAAAAAGACTTATCGACATCTTTACCGGTGAAATAATAATCTTCCTTACAGGAAATCTATGATACTTTAAATACAGACGTACGCGACGCAACCCTCAATATGCATCTTCCATGGCGAAACTTTTTTAATCGCTGCCACCGCATCGGAGGCATGAAAGATTTTTCGATACGAATGGAAAAACTGACATTTATTTTCGGGAAATGAAAACGATCCATTGGGCGTCAACCTTCAGATGAAATACCTTAAAGCATTTGAGGCGAACACTTTTGATTTCCGCTCCTATGCTCCCTGAAAATATGCCCACACGCTTTGAGACGCATTAGTGGATTATTACCGCCCAGCTGACTGTCGGAAGCAATACATATTCATTTGGGCACGCGATTCTGGAAGTCACCAAGGGCACGGGGCACACAAAACCATCCTTCTTCGTGAGGAGAGGAGGGGGACAGTGGTTTACTTAGCCATCCATTATACAAACGAGGTAAATTTCAATGAACTGAATGAACCGAATTAAAAAAAATGCGACTCAACGGAGCGATATTTTGAGAGTCCAAACCTACATTTCTTATCCCATTCACACTCGTTTTAGTATTGCCAATTAGTATCAAACAGAACCTCATCTGGAAAAAATTGAACCAATCCTTCAAAGCGTAAGGTTAGAGGATTTTTATACAAAACACGTGAGTTTACATACACCGCACTATTCGGAAGTAATCAAATAACCCGTACCGAGATGGAGGCGAAAAATACCCGTTTAGTGCCAAGTTAATGGGTTGACTGATTCATCAATCACGGATAGCATGAGTGGAAATCCATCGATGAAATTCTGTAAAAGAACACCACAAGGAGTGATTTATGCATTTCTCGTGCCCAGCAGTAAAATTTCCAAGAAGAGTTTTTGAAGATATCTTACCGATTTTATTAAAAGATATGATCATAATTACTACCCTTCACTCCTCTCGAGTGCTGGAGCAAGCAAGCAGTTGCAGGATTAGATATTTCAAAATTCAAGTGATTGAAAACCTTTTGAGGCACACTGAATATTTTTCAATTTCCTCACGGGGCATTTAAAATGGAAAAATATTCAGCGCGGCTTCGTTAGGTTTTCCATTAATTTTCACTTTGGCAAGGCTAATGGCTCTAGTTTTCGATAAATCCGCCCATGAATTACCGGAGATTGCCCCTGAGGTCTGTAAAAAATGAACTAAGACCAGGTTTCCCGAAGTCTTATGAAAGGTATATTTCGGTATCGCGAAAAAACAATTGCGCTAGAGGGTGGGTAATTATCGAATCAGAACGTGGAAAGATAAGTGTTTTGACCATGATTTCGGAGACTGGGATCTATTTAAAAACTCCTCTCCTCTTTGCCGCTTTTCATTTATGCCTTCTAAATTATATGATGAAACCTCGGCCCTCCATGCTTTTCATATCCTATCGCAATCCTCATCTCCAGGCCCTTAAATCAACTGTTATGATGATATATCTCACTTAAACTGACGTACAACTCTGAAATTTTATTTTACTTGGTATCACCCTACTTCGCTATCCTTCACTGTAGTCATTACTCGGCCACGCAATGGACGGAGCGATGCTGCATCATTCAAATGCGGCCCTCTTCGAAGAGTTCCGGCGTTAAATTTTATTTTATCATTGACATTCCTTCCTTTAACATGCTGAACATGCTTGCTATTTGCTTACATTACCAAAAGACATATTATTTACTCATTAGCAGGTTATAACTATAGGAATTATTGCACAGGGTTCTCGTATTTCTCTTTCTTATAACCATTCCAGCGTGTCTTACATATTCTTCACGCCGGTATTATTTAGGATTTATAATGCAACGATTTCAGAGAGTAAAAATCATTCGCCTTGACCGGGATTCGAACCCGGATCCCTCGATATCCGGCCGAGTGCTTTCACCAATTAAGCTACCGAGACGTCCTCTTACAATCTGAAATTTTGGGGGCTTTAAAGGAACAAGATGTTATGACGAAATACCGTACATACAATGTCACAGGCATTCGTAGTCGTGCGCGAGGCGCCACAGTCCACGAGGTTAAAGCCAATTTCAAACACTTAGGCAGTTTCTTGAAATTTAGGATTTACTAACATTGCTGAGTCTTTTCTTTTGAATTATTTTCCGCGCAATATCTGTAGTGCATATCTTAACTAAGCTTTCATGACAATTTGTACCGTTCCCAAGGAAGTTTAACAATATTCGATCACTTTTGTCGTTTCCGTGAATATCTATATTGATGCACAATTTTCATTTTACTTTTTTCTGGAAATATTTTAAAGCATCTATATAATCCACGATATATTATATTATTCGTGACAACTAAGTAGCCATTAAAGAAGATGAATATTTTTAGGGCTTAAAACTGTTACTTTCTTGTGTCCTTCATCACAAAACTTTTAATCATGAATTGATATTGAAATTTTTTAAATCCTGGCGCTCTACAGATGCCTTCTTAGCATTCTTTATACCCTTTTATTAGCGCAGTAAATTGTGATTTACTTACGCCTGAAATCAAATATCATATCGAGAATAAGTAACTCAGCCCAATACCAGCGTATAAGGTCGTTATCACAATATAATGGGCAAAGTTTTACTGCGATACAATTTTGGCTTTACCTATTTCCTTCGACTATTCTTTCAAGCCTCATGTTATTAAAACAAGAGAAGTAAATATGGCATAACTATTTACTTCAAGTACATCAAATGAAAATTGCAGAACATACGGATGGAGGCCATGTCTGAAACTGGACATGGCTGGTTACTTGAGTTCAAATTGTTTTCTGCATATTCTTTTTTTTTATAGGAGTTGTATAATTTTTCTTCGGTAGCTTAAGAGAAATTTAATGGAATTTCCAAAGAACTGCAATTATAACTATATTATATAATTTTTATTAAGACATGAAATATTTTATAGTTATAATTAATAAAAAACTACTAAATGGTCGTAGCTCTTAAAATATCTACACAGCGCAAATTTTATAATTGGTACTTTTATTTGCAGAAATAATTTCTGCTACGATGGAACTCGACTGTAAGCTTTGAAGCCTGCATAAAACGACAATTAAGGAAATTGAAAAGTTTGTTCGTATTTGATGGCTCAAAAAAATAATATTAATAGTAGGATTTTCACTTGGAAATTTAATTAAAAATTATAAAACATAGGGAAGGATGACAACAAAAATAGTGAAACCTAATGAAGAGCACTTTGAATATGTAATTGTGTTCTGTCATTCGGAGAATTATCATTATGTTTAGTCTTGTACTAATGACTACGTTTTATGTTCCTCTGCCGCTTCTCCCCGTTGGAATTTGGTTAGTTGGCAGCTGGCGGAAAAGCTTCGACTTAGGCTCCATGGAAATTTTTTTGAAATGAATTAGTCATGAGCTCACAGCATTGATTTTGGATCCACCTTACAAAGTTATTTTTCTGAGTTTTTTCCTGCTTTGAAGCTTAATACATGGTGATACAAATGGGGATGAGATGAGTTTTTTCCACTACCATATTCATTATTCTCCACGTGAAATTATGCAAATATTTAGTCATAATCTCCAACTTGGCCTTTTTGAGGACCCTGGTAAGAATATTTACTTATTTATTTATATATATATACCCTTAGAACATATGTGCAATTACTTATTTCTAGGAAGAATTTTTCGAATGTGATTTTTCTATCGATGAATCTAGATGACAAAGCTGAAATGAAATGACTGAAATATTAATTTGGGTTTATAATTGTTTGTATTATTCGTTAATTGAACGAGAAAAAATACGGAAATTAATCAATGCACAAGAGGTCACTGCATCTGAATTTCATACAAATCATTATTATCATGCACAGCACAACAGCCTAAATTGGGCCTTGGTTTCTTCTTATTAGATGACTAAAATCGAATCGACCTCTTGCCCTCTCCTTCCACTTTGCAACTCCCATTACCCTCAGATCTTCTTCCAAATCCTGTAGCCATCAGTTCCGTGGTCTTCTTCTCTCTCTTCCTGATCCCTTCAATCTAACTATTGAACATTTGTTTCGGAATTCTCTGTTCATATATTCCTTCTATGTGGCCCTGCCATGGCAGTTTCAATGACTCGAAGAACCTAACTACAACTTGTATACATCCCCCTTCTAATAATTCATTCATCTCTCAGTTCATGCTGATCCTACTTGCCTGCCCTTTTAGGGCCGGGCAATAAATTCTCCTCATGATTCTCCTTTCACATCTCCGAATTGTTTCATTGTCATTCTCGGATAGGACTCACGCCTCGTCTTCATATACTACTGCAGATTTTACGAGGGTCATACGTATAACCATTTTCATGAATTTGTCCTTTATTTCATCGACACAGAGTCCCGATCTTTTTCCAGTTTTTTCACAGTGCTAAACTTTCTTAACGTCATTCTTATTGCGTACTATCAGATCATATGCATATGTATATCAAAATCCCTTTCAATCAATTCAAAGCCAATTAATGAAGAATAATTTCCCCGGTATCAACTCTGCAGTTGATTTAAGAAAACCAAGTTCAATAGTGCTACTAAGGGTGCATGCTCTTTTATCTAAATATAGTATACACTTAAAGTTCATAGGTGTCACTATGTGGAACATATAAATCATTTTCGCAATGAAATATTTTTATATTACAATTTTAAAGGAAGTGGACTTAGGCAATAAATAAATGGCAGTTCATTAAGTGAACTATACAAATATTTTCTTTTCCGAAAATTTTCCGAAATTTCAGTTTTGTCTATGTAACAACCTGCCAAATAACTGAATTATATTAATAATACCCTCTATGACAAGTATACTCGTCATACTGCATTACGTTTCCATAGTTATAGACGCAGCGAATGGAACTGAATACCAAATAAAATATGCAACGAAGTTTCGTTGATGTATTAATGAATTCAAACCAAACAGGAGCCAACTAAAAATAACGTAAAGCAGTCACAAAGTTTTCTCATGCGCTCTGGTGGTTAGGGCGACAACGAACTATGCATCGAAGAAAGAAGAAAACATTTAATGCAACAGAACACACCAGATCAAGGCAGCATCTGAATGCGAAACGTTGAAGTTCTCCGGATTGAGCATGGTACACCACCAGCCAATTTGCCAACTAGAATCAATGTAGTCATCCCACGCAGTACTACGTAGTGCTCGAACTTTCTTTGTTTGCCCTACATTATCTACATCTACGCTAGAACACGGATGCTCCCGCAAGTGTGTGTGGTGGGAGATGGCAGGGTATATGTTTTACATGCAAAATTACTTGTTAATGCAGGCGTTTGAATACATATTAGTTCATCTAAAAACACTAATAAAAATAGAAGAGAATTGCATTTAATTTGGCGCTACGCAGGAAAACCAAATGTAATAATATTTTATTTCAGTCTTAATTTGCTATACCAGTGACCAATTCCCTCAATGTTTGCAAGTGACACACTAACAACTATTCACCGTTCATGTGATTTTTAATTTGCTATGCCAGTGGGAATTCAGACTTTTTTATGGATCTTGCAAACTGTCTCGCAGATTGGAAGAACGAATAGACACCAGCCTAGAGCCTTCGGTTACATATCCAAGGAACCGTAACGCACGAAGGGATGGGCATTTAAAATCCCCTTCGTCCGGAACACACAATAGCTAAATGGCTCTAAGGTGGTAATGGTAGTTAATATGAGAGGACTGGTAATTAGAAGGGAGGTAAAAAGATACGTTTCAGGCGTGATATGGTGGAATAACATGATTAATTAAAATTAGCAATTTTCCTAAAAAATAAAATGTTATTAATACGACCGGTTTCAATGCACAGAATATGATGTAGTTGCATTGAAACCGGTCGTATTAATAAAATTTTATTTTTGTGGAAAATTGCTAATTTTAATTAATAGAAGAGAGGTGGTCGTAATTAAAAAAAAACCTCAGAAACCTTTGGGTTTTAGCAACTGAGGTCTTTAAACGCCTAATTAAGATTGGGTTGGTAATTTGGTGGTAGACAAGATTTTTGGAAGCAGAGGATGTACGTAAGTGATACTGCGAATGCGCTGCAAGGTGCCCAATACTACATTGCGAAGTTGCGAGTTACATGCTATCTACACAATAAATCATAGCGTGTTCTGAGCCCGACGCTTCGATTTTACCTTGGAAATTGTGAAATCTTAAATCTGTTGTCAATATCACTATATTTAACGGTGAGAGTGCAAATCATACCCCTTATATCGAGTCGCACGGTTATGACGCAAATGCGGTAAGATATTAGATGCAATGTGATCGATCTGTATTGCAAAAGAAAAGTCTCCCAATTTTGCATTCAATTTAACTATCATTGCACATAAATGCACGCATTTGAAAGTGACGTTCGTACAATCTTAATTGGCAAACTAGGAGTTCGAAATGTCTCTGAAACAAGCCACAGAGATTCAAACCGGGCTCGCAAGGGTGGGAAGTTGATCAAATAGGCACTTCACCAATCCGATCCCCTGGTGCACCCGAAAGGAAGAAGAACAAGCTACACGCACATAAACAACTCGACACACGTCACTTGATTTCATTCCACTGTGGATTTTCCATCACAATAGGGTCTGCGTACTTGTATGAAGACAAATTATCTTCGATGCTAAATTTTAAAAAATATGTATTCACCTATCGATGATCCTATCGTACTGAATTCTATAAATTCCAACAGGGGGTTGAGAATCCAAGAGGAGTAAACAGTTCGACGGCTACGAATTTGATCCAATGACCAGGCACACTTGTAAGCAATCGCCAAAGGGTGTTGCAAATTCTAAGGATAAGCAATTAATCGTATTCGATAGCACATCGGCTTATTCTCTGATGATAATACATGTACCTACCATATCCATACCACATATCCAAAAAATTTGTCATGAACGCTATTAAAAAAGAATCGCTAACACGGAAATTTAAATTTGAAGAAAAAGGGGAATGGATAGATGTTTTAAAATAATTGAGAATGAGGAGTGAAGACTTTGGGACGGAAGTGATTCACAGTGTTCCCTAAAAGGAAACTAAATACATATACCCGAGGGTAAGTCTATAAATAGCTCGCAAAACTGAGATTAAAGGATAGCTGGGATTACTAGAGTGATTGTTATAGAATGGCGGCGGAGACGAGAGGCAACGAGGGATTGCCATAATATTAAATAAAGAAGTGTAGTCAACGTAGAGCAAGCAACTGATAGAATCTTACTCGTAGAGATTAAAGCAGAGCCGGCGAAGTTGGTTATTATTCAGGTTTACATGCCACCGAGCAAACACAAGGAGGAAGAAGTCGATAGAATGTACGATGAGTTAGAGGATATAATCGCGTGTGTTCCTGCGCGGAAACATTTGACAGTGATGGGGGATTGGAATGCGACGGTAGGCGAAGGAAGAGATGGTAATGAGGTGGGGGACTATCAGTTAGGTACGAGGAATGAACGCGGGGAGAAAGCAATTGAGTTCTGCAGGAGTCATCACCAACACATGGTTTAGACACCACAAAAGGCGTAGGTATATAGTACTTAGAAAATGCCAGGTGACTCAGAAAGGTATTAGTTAGATTATATTATGGTTAGGCACAGGTTTAGGAACAGTGTGATAAATTCGACCAGTTTCCCAGGAGCGGGTGCGGACTCTGACCACAATTTAGTGGTAATGAAATGTAACGCCCGTTTCAAAAAGATAATGCAGAAGCGACGGGTTAGGAAATGGAATGTAGAAGCATTAAATGGATTAACGAGGAAGGAGTATCAGCAGGCTGTAGAGAAAATAATGGATGACGGTAAAGAACTGAGTACAATCGAAGAAAAATGGGAATGTATCAAGCAAGGGATATCGGAAGCAGCAAAAGACACTATAGGAACCATTAACGGGAAAAGAATAAGGAAACCATGGGTCACAGATGAGATGGATGAGAGAAGAAGATGGAAGAATGTAAACACAGATTACTCTGTGTTTATATTCTTCCATCAAAATGAAGTACAAAGAGTTAAACAATAAATTGAGACGGGTTATAAATAAAGCAAAAGAAGCATGGTGGAAAACGATGTGCGAGCATGTGGAAAGTTTACAGAGGAAGGGTGAAATTGGTGCGCTCTACAGCAAGATTAAATTATTATCGGGAAGTAAGAAGGGGAGATCTGTGCTAACAGTTAGAGAAAAGTCGGGTAAGATAATAGTTGAAACAGAAAAGATCCAAGAGAGATGGAAGGAATATATAGAAGAACTGTATGGACTGGCTAATCAGCTACTTGTAGTTATCAGACTGCTCAGGTGAAAGTTGGGAACAGAGGGTCTGGATGGGCAGAGTTAAGAAGAGGTATAAGGCAGGGTTTTCCATTGTCACCGTTACTGTTCCACGTAAATGTAGAGAAAATGTCTGAAGAAGCATGGGAATACTAGATTTCGGTATGAAAGTCGGTGGAGAAATCGTAAAATCGGTTAGCATTGCTAATGACCAAGGTGTAATTCGTAAGTCAGCCAAGGGGTTGCATGTATTGCTGAGTGAATTGTAAATTCAGTGCAACAGATATGGGATGAGAATCAGTATAAATAAAACAGAGGTTTTGCGATTTTTTGTAATGAAAAATGCTAAGCTAAACATTAAAATCAGAGGGCAAAAACTAGAGCAGTTTCAACAGTTTACATATGATGGAAGTGTTTTGGATCAAAATGGTCAATATAGTAAGGATATAAGAAGAAGAATTGCAAAGGCAAAGAGACTATAACAAGGAGGAGGAGTGTGACGAGTTGATAACAAGGACGTTGAGTAAGAATGTTAAGAAAAACCTGTGAAAACTTTGATATGGAGCGTAGTTATGTACGGCGCGGAAACGTCACTGAAGCAGGAGGACAGATGTAGAGTGGAGGGTTTTGAAATGTTACGATGGAGAAGGAGGGAGAAGATGAAATGGATAGAAAGGAAAACAAATGAGAAAGTGCTAGGTATTGTGGGCGTGGAGAGGGAATAATGGTGAGAAATCATAGTCGGAAAGGAAATATCAATGAAAAGCATTTTGATCAGCAGTGGGATTTTTAAGAATGTAAAAGAGGGAAGGGCAGGAATAGGATAAGGAAGTTGGACAGGATGAAGGGAGGAAAGACGAACACAGAGATGAAGAGGGACATTTGGATTAGGATCCTGGGTTGTGTTTTTTTAGGAGAAAGAAAATATTAATTTGGTAATTGTGTCCATCTAAAACCTATAACCGGTAGATCATTTTATAATGATATGTGTATCTCTTTCCAAGTTATTGATAGTAATCGGAAAAGATGTATTCTGTTTGCTGCTGCAGCCATCGCGTAACCCCTCCGACTTACGTTCACCCAAATGATTGATTTTTTTGAACTCGAACAGATGAAAATCATTGGGGACTTGGTCGGGACTATACGGTTAATGTTCCAAGCGTTCACAATTAAATGTTCGTAACAGACCCCGCGTTTTATAATCCGAGGTTTGCGATTTAATTATTGACTTACTCTCGTTTTCGCTTTCTATGAAATTCTCAAATTTCATATTCCTGCTCACGGAAAATACAAGATGCTAGTTCTTTTTTTATGATTCCTTGCAGCACAAGACAACCTTTACGGTATAAAGGAAAAATAAAAAAGGTATAACAACAACGAATTTCCTTTACCCTCAATTGATTAAAACCTCGGTTGCATGTGCAGCGACGCATTACATTTCAGCGAAACATTTTTTAAGGAACCGTCCATACGCGGTCACGTGTGAAACTTTTATCTCCCGGATACCGCACGCTGCACGCGTAACTCCATTAAATTGACCGTGACAAGAGGAAGACAGCAGAGTCCTACAACCCACAAATCGATTCCGCCAACAATACGTCGGCCAGGAGCCAATTATTTACGGGCTTCCCCAACACACGAAAAATCCGTGCACGGTTCAGTGTTTGCTTTCCTTTTCCCCTCGCAGTCGCATCGGAACGCAGCGTGCATGACAATGATTCCGAGAGTGATTAAGGTCACGTCACGCTCTCGCCCGAAGCGAGACAGGCGTCGCCAAGTCCCCATAAGCGAACGCACTGGGCATGCTCCCGCCTCCCTCCTGGCCGAAACGTCACTTCTGATTCTTGGCCCACCATTATCAGAACTTCTCCTCTTCCGGCTCCTGCGACAGGCGAAGGGTGGGTAGGTTAAGGGAGCGGATAAAGGGGTGGGTGAATGGGGTGGGCTGGGAGTTTATGGGGCGATGGGGAGTGGAACGAGGCCCCCAACTGCCCCTCTCAACAACAGGACTTGCGCTTTTGGAAGTGCCCTCCCGCGGCCATTTAGCCCTTCTCCTCAAACCCCCCGCCCACGCACACAGCAGAAGCCGAAGTTGAAAGTGATGTTCTCCGAGTTCCGGTCATTTTCGTCCTTGATTAAGGGGTGACGCGGCAAAAGGGAGGGGGGGGGAGAAAAAAGGGGAATATTCCTTCTCTCTCCAGGAATGTGTGCGGGAGAATTTAAGAGAAATGGAAGGGCCATGGAGTCGCCTCCTGTCCAATTCTGAGCCTGCTAGGACATTCCCCCGCGGCCATTGCCACGCCCCTTGAGCCACTACTAAACTTGACGGTGGCCCTCCTTCCGTGCCGCCGAACTCCCCAACCCCCCTGCTCTCCCCCTCTCTCTCCCGGTAGCCAAACGCAGGAGGGGAAGGGAAAGGTCGCAAAGGTCGGCAGGGAAGATATAAGGACAGAGGGAGGAAGGTCAAACAATAACTGGGACTGCGAGTTTAGAACCGATTGCGATGGATGAATGCGCCCCGCCAAGGCGTCAGAAATTGCTGTTCTCTTTGCAGCCCAGAACATTTCGGTCCATAATTCACCAACGTGAAATAAAACACAATTTACTAACGTCTTCGGTGCGAAATGTTTCGATGCCTTATTGCCCATGAATTGAGGGCGCAAGTTAGATAGTGTAATCCAAAGAAGACGGAAAATTTGGGTGGAGAAAATATTGAGAGGTTGAAGGCCGTGATAAAAGGAGAATACTGACCCATATGGAGGAAAGAAAGATTTGGATTATTAGACTATACGAAGGAATGAGAAAGTACAAAAGCTGAAGAAGGAATAACGACGTTCAGAGGAAAACAAGAAGCTCACGCGATACGTGGTACACGTAAATACTAATTGTTAGGGCCAGTCATGAACCTGGCAGAAGTAGGTTAGATTAGCTTTGATGATGATGAAAAATGAACTGTACTCTTATCGCGTGATAACATGCAATGGCAATATTTATATCACTAAGCGGTAGCTATAAGGTATTACTTCCGCACCAATCTCTTCATTCCCTTACCAATGGCTGCCTCAATGTGTTCTATAGCTGTATTCTAGAAGCGCATCCTTAACATTCCTCTGATTTGTTTTCTGCTACGGTTCCTTTCATGACTTCACTCGGTTTACTTCGGTAACACAGACTACGAGTGTTTCTTTGCTTCTTATTGCTTACTCTTCCTCCATTTGTTACTCTTATTTTGTCTCTTACCACTGAATCAAGACGCAATGAACATATTTCGAACGAGAAAGAAACACTCTTTCCCCATAACTCATACCCTACAATTCCCCCAGCATTTACCGCCAGTTTCTATCTAACGGCAATGCATGGTGAAGGATATTTTTGCAAAGCATAATGTGCAATTGGAACATATCACTAACCGCATGAACCTTTTAAATTAACCAAGTTTTGAAAATAGTAGTATTAATTTACGATCGCTGTACATCACTTTTTACAGCTGGTTGGGTTTTTTTTTATTGCATATTACTAGTCTTGCGTGTTTACTTCGTCTTCGTCAAGGATAATGTTTTCTTTCTTTCCATGGTGTCTTTATATATATATGTATGTATGTATGTATATATATATATATATATATATATGTATATATATATATATACACACACACTACTGGTGTTTATTGAAAATTAAAGTTTTTCTTTCCTTTAGATTCAAAATCTAAGTTCCAAATGAATATATATATTTTTATATTCAAATACGAAGTCCCGCCATACGGCGCACAAATATTCATTCAAATATAGAAATAGGTATAAGGAAAGGGGATAGGAAAACACATAAAAGACGAACACAGGACATGTGGGGAAGACGGTTTTTGAGCAGATCACGAATATAAAAATATTTCCTTAACAGGGATTTGAACACCGGACCCTCCACTTGCCAGGCGGATGTGCTACCTATTACACCACCAAGGAATACATATACTACCCGTGTTTATTGAAAATTAAAGTTTTTCTTTCCTTTAGATTCAAAATCTAAGTTTCAAGTGACCTATATGAGATGCTCGAGGAACTGACTCCCTTTTCGGAGTTTTAAAATTACTTTCTTGGTGGCAGCCCTGCTTCTTTCAAATTTCTGAACACTTTCATTTTGTCTCTACTGTGCCCTGAAAGGAAGTTGGCTTAAGAACTCGTGTAATAATGTTTTTAAGTATTAGTAAACAGACGAAAGCATTCGCCAATCATGGGGCAGCAATGAGGCAAGTGAATTCAAAGAAACAGCGGGAGATGCCGCAACAATAACTTTGACTCATCCGCTTATGCACATTACAATGCAAAATTTTCAAAACGTAAAAAACACTCATCTTGACCTACATTCTAACCCGGATTCCAAAATTAGAGGAAACCTCGGTACTTTAACTGGCTGAAGCTCTCGGCCAGACTTCGAAAGGTCTGGGTTCGAATACCGAAAGGATATACAAGGATAAAGATTTTTAAGCTTTGAGATTTTTGCATTGTAAGTTAAGAGGTGTTAAATTTCGAGAAGAGTGAGTGGTTCTTGCTCATTTGTTGTAGGACTTTTGCAAAGTTTACAACATCAGATACTTTATAAATGCTTGAACGTAGAACTGAGTAAATAAAATAAATGGAAAGTGAACAAATTAAGTGTTGTTAAACATGGCTGGGGATGAGATAATGCTCCTTAGAATATTTAAAACAACAAAAAAATGTGGTTAAAGGCGATTTTAAGCGGGTTAAGAGGAGATGTGACGAGAGGCCATAAAATAGTCGTGGAAGAAGAGAGAACTTAAGATAAGTTTGTAAGAGAAAATAATTAAGAACACATTTGATGCCACAAAACTGTGAGCATTGAAATAAAATAACAAAGGGATAGTATTGTTTATGTTTTATTTTCTAAGCCCACGATGGTGTATGATTATTTGAAAATTTGCAATTTTCCACAAAAGAAAATTTAATACGAACGGTTTCAATGCAACTACATCATCATCAAATGATTTAATGACATTGAAACCGGTCGTATTAAATTTTATTTCGTGGAATATTGCTAGTTTTTAATTAATCATGATATTCCACCATATCACGCCTGAAAATTCTCCTTTTTAAGGTGTATAATATTTTCAAGGAAGTAGGTTGAGTTCGAACGTGCTTCTAGTCGATACACTATACGATACGAGACCAATTGCTGCAATGTGTAATAAATAAATCTTTTCATTATTATTGTGATTACATGCAAACGTTTGGCGCAATGACAACGTGGCACTAGTTTTCAAGTAATTTATGGAGAAAATTTTGATTGATAATATCCCATTCAGTCGAGGAATAATCGTATTCACTCCGCGGCGCCCACGCTTCGATCGACTCGTGGTGCTTATTGACCACCGAAATTCCCCAGCTGAAAATCGAGCATCAACATTCCCATTCCACACACAACCGTCGCGAGAGAGAGGGAGAGAGAAATCATCACGTTGCGTGCCCATCCCTCCCGCCTCCATTGGCTCCCCACCCCCCACGGGAGAGTGAATTGGCTTCTTCCGGTAATTCGTCTCTATCTCTGAACGGAGAGAGAGAGAGAGAGGGAGTTCGGGGATTGGCCCGAGGAGGCTTTGTTTAGGAATTCACCTGGCTTCCCTTATCTCGCCCGACTGTCTTTATCTCCCCATCTAAGTTCCTTCCTCGATCAAGCCATCACCTTCCTCCTCCCTTCCTTCCTCTTCACCCCCGGACCACTTCCCCCTTACCACTGCCCGCCCCTTTCTCTTTGGCCATTTCTAATTTTATAAATTGGTGGATTGAGAGGGCAGGGTGTGGGGAGACGCCGCTCCTCTCCCGGGCCTAGCCCACCCACCAACCTCCACGCGCGCGGTGTTGGGATTACTTCTCGGAGTGGCTAAACCCTTTTCCCCTCCCGAGTGCCGCCGGCATGCGATATTAGGTGCGAGATACTCAGCAGCAGCCCACTGCGCCGCCGTCGGGTTTAAAGTTAGACACGAATTGATCCTTAGCAGATCATAGTGAAGTTTCACAGAAGGACCCACTTAAAGATCTGTATTCAAATCCTCAAATTGCGGTTTTGTGTGATTATGTCGCTGTCTAGCGTGAGAAAATTCTCTCCCATTCGGGTATATTTACTTAAATCCTTTCGGGGTCTATTTAAGAATGAATGTGTCAATAGTTAATAAAATTGAAAAGAATTTGCGATATTAAACCGAGCTAGGAAAGGATTTGGATAGAATATGACTCTACAAAAATACAGTACTTCAATTCATAATCTAAAATGAAACAACATATCTTTCAGCAGCATAATATATTTAATAATAACTACATATACTTCTATAACTGTGCATTGAGCATTCCCCCCAACATTACAGTCCTTACCATTAGATCTCACTATTTATTCCAACCGCTTGCCTTCCCTAACTTAAATTTCTCGGAATAACCGACCATACCCCTCAAACATACCCGCCTTCGTATTTTGTTCATTCTTTCCTTCCATTGTATTTCTTACATTCTTCTCCACATTCGCATCTTCAACTAAACCCTCAACCTCTTTCCTCGATGGGCAAGTTCCCTAGCCAACCATATAAAAGATTCCATTAGCCTTTTGATGGAGTGATAAGGAAGAAATGAGTGAAAGGGAGTAAGTTCCATTGACATAATATAAAATTAGACTTTCTTTTACTTTCCCAGCGCGAAAGAAAAATGGATGGAATTAAAATGCATTTTTTCAAGGCTAATCAACCTTCATTCATAAGACGTAACCTTTGGAATTGTATTTATGATACTAGTAATCATTTCTTATTCACCGGTAGATGGCGTTATAACTATATCTTCGAAGAGAAACAGTTCAAATGATTTACCTGAAAGAGACACCTTGTAGGCTATTCTGGAAGTTAACCCTAATAAAGAAAATTATCGGAGTCGTCCGTCAATTGCGTCAAGTACTTATCTGGAAGGGGAAGTTTGTTCCATTAAGGGTTTCATGAGTTGGGAAAAAGCCGTTTGACCATCCATCACATAACGGTTAAAATGAACAAATGAATAAATTACCATGACTTCTAATTTAAACTAAAATGTGTTACGAATATGAAAATTTTTAAATGGTTACAATCGTAACTATCTAATCAATTTTGAGAAAATTTATTTCACATTTCCATCCGATTGCATTGCTAATGGGGATTTTTCATTGCCCGTCTCATTACAATTAAGGCCTCGCACACGAAAATGACCTATGACTGATTACGGGGCCTTCCGTGGCCGTTAGGCACAGAAGATTGAGATCTTTTCGCCATTATTTCGGATTATTCTTACATGCAACGGCAACATTTCATGCACTAATAACTGCAGTGACCGAATTAGGGATCTATAAATTCCGAATTATTTATAACTTACATTTGCGACATAAAGCTATTTTCTATTTTTTCCCAGTGATGGAATCCTGGGTCGTTAAGTCAACAGGAACGGACCTTGTAGTGCCTGGTGAGACATCTAAGAGTGAAAATAATTTTCGAGCGCTAATATTCCCAATAAATGGAATCACATGAATTACAAACAGCCCACGAAAGTAGAAATTCCTCCAAAGGCATCATTATGAAAAGAACTTACGGGGGCATGTGATGACGTTTTAATGGGAGATTCCGCTCCAGCCAAACGGGGTGTGAAAGTAGTAAGAGGTTGATTATTATTAGGTAATCTACCGGTTAAGGTAGGTTTTGGATGACACAACTGTCGAATAAACATTTTGTAACTCCAAACAAAACCCAATCCAGCAAACCTAATCTACATCAGGTCCCTCTTCATCTCTGTGTACTTATTTCCTCCCTTCATCCCGTCCAACATCCCTATCCTGTTCCTGCCCCTTCCTCGCTTGCCCAACACTCTTCCCTCTATTACCCTCTTCAACATTCCACTACCGCTCAATACGCCTTTTATCCATTTTTCCTGCCTCCAGAGGATTTCTCTCAACAAACCCTGTCTCCTCACCCACCATCTCCAGTACTTCCTAATTTGTTTTCCTTTCGGTCCATTTCACCTTCTCCATTCTTCTCCACACCCACATTTCAAAAGCCTCCAATCCACGTCTATCCTCCTGCTTCAGCGACCACGTTTCCGCGCCGTACATAGCTACGCTCCATATCAGAGTTTTTACGAGTCTTGTCTTAACCTCCCTACTCAACGTCCCCGTCATCAACTCCCTCCTCCTTGAGAAAGCCTCCTTGCCTAGCAAATTCTTCTCCTTACGTCCCTACCACTTTGACCGTATTGGTCCAAAACACTTCCGAGATATGTAAACTGCACTACCTGCTCTATTTTTTCCCTGCCTGTTTTAATATTTAGCTTAGCCTTTTTCTTTCTGGAAAATCGCATGATTGGCAATGGTAAAAATAAGGCACGACATTTGTGAAGGATGCCATATTCCGATTCCATTATTTTTGGCTATATGGCGACGATTAATAGCCAAGGGGACTGCAAATATAGGTCGAGTTTTCCGTTTTCTTAATCCTTGTGACTTGAACTTTCATTCAAAGCTCCCCCAGTATTCCATTCCAAGTCAAAGATTCTTCTCATGTCCCTCATTTATTTTCAAGTCTCTTTTATTGTGTTTATTCGAAATAACTACCCTGGTTTGTTGATACAATTCACTTCTTCCTAAAATTCTGCTTAACAAATCATAAGTTTGATATATAGAATTCGATTTTATTCTGATGATCGATAAAAAATAACGATTGCGAATCGAAGAAGGGACTTCATCACTACGTGGATAGTCACAGCATTTACAAACATTTTTTTACCACCAAATAAATCACCAAGGTAAGAAAGGGCTGAGGAAACGATGACCACAATAGTAAACCTTGAACTACAAATGGATAAAGAAAATATCACAGAGGTTCTAAAAAATTTCAGTTATTTATCAACCAAAGTTAATACAAAACTTATATTCTTTGCGCCAGAAATATTTATTTTGCCCCTGGGCTGCATTAAGACTTTTACGGAAAAGTTTTTCTGAGAAAACTTTTGTATTAGGTGGGAATATTGTGAAGAAACAATTACAAACATATCTATTTAGGCAATCAACCAATTAATCTAGGTGACCCAGGTGATCCAGGTGATCTGGGTGATCTAGGTGATTAATCTAGACCAATTAATCTAATGGACACAACTACAAATAAATATCTTGTCTCCGCTAGCAAAACAACCCAACATCCTACTCTACAACAAGCCCCTCTCCATCTTCGTACACTTTCTTCCTCCCTTCATTCCGTCCAACATCCCTATCCTGTTCTTGCCATTTCCACGTTTGCCTAACATTATCCCCTCTATTACCTTCTTCAACATCCCATTGCCACTCAATACGCCTTTCATCCATTTTTCCTGCCTCCATAGGATTTCTCCTAACAAACCTCCCCCCTCTCCCTTTTGCTTTCCTTTCTGTCCACTTCACCTTTTACATTCTTCTCTAGACCCATATTTCAAAATCCTCCAATTAACGTATACTATCCTGATGTAATGACTGTTTCCGTATTATACATAAATATCCTCCATATCAAAGTTTAAACGAGCTTTCTTAACATCCCTACTCAACGTCTCCGTCATCGATTCCCTCCTCCTTGTGAAAGCCTCTTTGCCCAACACAATTCTTCTTCTTATGTCCCTACTACTTGGACCATTTTGGTCCAAAATACATCGGAAATACGTAAACGGTTTCACCTGCTCTAGTTTTTGCTCTCCTATTTTTATGCTCAACTTAGCCTTCCTCTTCCTGAAAAAACGCATAACCTTAAAAAAAAGTTTGAATATTTTTTCAAAAAATTAGGACAAGTGGAACCAAACTCTTAGGGTATTTTAGTAACAATTTAGGAACGTAAAAGGGGCCTGTTAAGCACATATAAAGGATAGTTCGAAATGTTGTCTCGAATTTATTTTTACAAGCACTCAATCAAATATATGTCCATCGAATGAATGCTCTTCTTTTCTACATGTAGCGAATTAAAAATTAAAATTTTGAGAATTTGAATTTAGATTTTGCATAAATAATTGTTGAACTGTTAAATCATAAACGATCACAACACAAAGTAAATAGCTTGGCCAAAAATCGGAGGCCAGTTTTATGCATGACTTAATTGAACACATTCATTCGTACCTGACATATTCCTGTTTATGCAGTGATCTATCACCATAGTGAATAATTCAACGCTAACTTGATGGCTATTACCCAAAAAAATACCTTTAGTAATCTTTTTAGATGCTTGATTATTGAATGTGAACGCTAAAGTATAAATGGGGTCACAATTAATAACATTGATTTATGAAATTGAAAAAATATTCCATTATAGTTTCAAATGCACACACCATAATTTATCAATGAATATCACAGGTTTATTTTCCAAACATAACGATTACCTTGTTTGGACTTCTCCACTTACTCGCAGGAAAATATCCTGGAGCTGTAAGCAGAAAATGATCATGCTAGATTGATCCTGAGTCCGTAAATTAGCCACACAAAATTACATATTAAATGCCTCTGCGGTAGCAAGTTATGATACAGACATGAGCATCGTCGTTAATTATGTGGGCTCAGTTAGATGGATTTATTTATAAATGGAAAGAAAACAGATGTGATCAAAGCACCTTTCGTGCAAATGCTGTTAAAGTTGGTTACCGTCATGAGTACATGAAGTCGAAAGAGATATTCATATACAGTGGAGGTTCATACGGTGGATTTACAGGAGACCCACAATATCAATATTCATTATTATTATCATTAGTGCCTTACCAGTCAAGGTCAATTTTGGATAAACACTGGTTATGCAGCGGTGCAATTACACATTTACTTGCCTCTCCTAATAAAACAAAGCAACATCCGAAACTACAGTTAGCTCACCTTCTATTCCACATACTTCCTTCCTTCCTCTATTTATTCCTTACAAAAAATTTCTACCCCTTCCTCGATTACCTAATCTACTTCACGGTATCACTGTCTTTAACATCCCATTACAAATCAAAATGCTCGGCATACACCTTTCCTTCCTTCTTTGAATGTCTGCCAACTATCCTCTCCCCTCCACCACCATGCCTAGCAGTTTTCCATTTGTTTTCCCGGCACATTTCGCATCATTCCCCACACCCATATTTCAAAATTCTCCAAGTTTCACCATCGTAATGTTTCAATTAACAAGCTTGAGCGCCGAGCAAAATCACGCTCCAAAATCAAAGTTTTGACTAGCTGTTTCTTGACATTATTAATCAACGTCTTTGTCATCAATGCCATCTACCTTGTGAAAGCTTCTTTGCCTAACGCAATTTTTCTTCTTATGCCTTTGACTACATTGGTCCAACACACGTACTACTATTTTTTACTCTGCTAGTTTTTACCCTCCCATTTTAAATTTTAACTTACCTTCCTCTTCCTCGAAAACTCGATAATCTTTGTTTTGTTTAACTTACTCTCATCCAATCCCAAACTAATTTCTAATACGATTGGGAATTCTTGCAACTCTTTAGCTGACTGGATCCCTCATGCTTGGCCATTTGCAAACCTGATTTTACGAATTTCCCAATGACTTTTATTCAAATCTCCAGTTGTACTCTATCCCTTTTTATCGTTTTTTCAACATTTACTGTGAAAAAGATGGGTGATAATGGGAATTCATAGCTCTTCCTAACACCGCCCAACCCGATTCTCCATCCGCCACTCGCAACCAAGTAGTCTGTGGCATGAAAAGTTGAGAATTAGTCCCTTACAGGTATACTTCCTATACTTACCTGTATACTTTCTATCCGTTCATATATCCTGAAGTTCATTAATTATATCTACTTCACTCAATTTAACGCCTTCTACTTCAAAGAAATGATTGATTACTCTTTGAATGTGTTTTCTATTCCTCCCTATTAGTGGCTTCAATGGTGATTTGGCATTAACGCGTGCCTCCTTCCTACCTGAATACATACTGATCATCCTCCCAGTAAACACCATCCCTCCTCACCATCCTTTTGTTGATGACCCTGAGTACCGCTTTAGTTGTGTGCAGAATCAAACATAACAAACAACGTGGTGCATTTATCACATGATTCTCTAAGTTTTGACGTTCTTTAACAATCCGCTCATGAAAGTAAAAAAAAAATTGTTGCGTTCTCTACTGATACGTAATTTTTTTATTTATTAGGTAATCTACCGGTTAAGGTAGGTTTTTGGATGGACACAACTATCAAATAAACAATTACATTAGTGTAATTGTTTTTTAAGTGTTTAATAATTGATTCAATGGAATCGGGGGAAACGTGATGGAACTCCTTCATACTTGCACCTGCCAAGTTCCTCAGATATTTTTATTTGCTCGACCGATTTCGAAAGCCTGATGATGATGCATTCGATGACACAATACGTACCGAAAATGCTTCCCTGCCAGTAAAAAAAACAAAGAATACTGGATGAACGGGCATTTTTGGGCCGCTACCGACAATATGGGGATGACTTGAACTTGCACCCGGCGACAATCTTCTCCTATTGCACTTAAAGCAGCGGTCAACGGTTCGAAGACGACAAGGAACTTAAGACCACCGTTGTCAACTGGTTAAATTCCCAGGAGGTGAACTTCTATACTGAGGGATTCAAGAAGCTGAAGCAGCATCAAGAAATATGATCAGAAATTAATGGCGTTCATGGAGAAAAGTAAAGCAACTTTATAGAAAACATAAACCACCAATAAAAATCTTTTCTAACGAATGTATTTTTCATGAAAAAAGGGATCTAATAGTAAAAACACCTCGTATGATACATAAAATATACTTTCTCGCTTTCAAAACAAATTAAAAGTGCTGTTTACTACGGTTTCACCATTTGCGCATGTTTTTCAAGACAATATTAGAGAACAGGTATAAAAAATCTTGTAATAGGCTCAAGAAGGTGTGGGAAGATACGGAATTGGAAAGTTGACGTTAATTAGGATTGAGATTATTTTTTTTCATAATTGCAAGGAATCCCACAATATTAAGCCCTATCCTAAGGATTATGCCAGAAAAATTCATAAAATCAGCTTCTTAATTTGTTTACGTACGTAAGTATGATTAAGGACATTTTATCATACTAAGCTCATTCACCGTATAAATGGAGTTAATTTGCAAAAATGAAGATTAATCTTAATAAGTTAAGGTGAAGAAGCGGAAAGTTAATGGGCTGACGTCCTTTTGCTCATTAGTTTCTGAGGAGCGCACGTTTTTGCGCGTTTCTTCGGGATTGAAGCAGCTCCGTTCATCTGCAAAGGGATTCCCTACGTTTTTGAGAGTCCTGAGGAACCATGAATAAGACAAACCAATTGTACCGTCATTATAATAAAAAGCATTAGCAGAAAAACAAACCAGACCCAATCAATATTCCCCTCCAAAGAGGAAGACCTATCCCTGGGAATCTGCTACGCCCTCATGCAGGCTGCCCGCATAAATTCCCTCGTCATTTCTCCGAAGCCCAACTTTCTCTCCCTCAGACTCCCTCTCCATCCCCACTGCCTTCTCGTCATGTGCCCTCGTGTTCGCATTACGGATCTCTCCGTCTGAAGCGGTGAGGACGGCGAGGGACTTAGTTTGGAGAGGGGATGGAGGACTATAAAATCAATCGCCCCGAGGGCAGGTAGGTATGCATGCTCTCGTTTGGTGGGAACAAGGGGGCGGGGGGCAGAGGGGATAATGCGATAAAGCTGATGGGTGGAGAAGGGGAGAGTAGCTGTAGTGCAAGGAGAGAAATGGCAGGGGAGGGAAATTTCTTTTTGAGGGTTGTGAAGGCGAGTGTTTCACTGCCATGAATTTGGGAAATTGTTGGCTCAGACGACGCTAAAAAACATTGAAGGATAATATAAGGCAATAACAAAAATTCCTAATATCTATCAAATGATTATCCACTTCTCAATAAAAAATTATGCATTAATATATAGAAGCCTACCATTAGAGCGAGGTGTTGGAAAGACCCACACTACATACCAAAGTTCTAATCTTTACCTGAAAAGACACAGCCATACGATACCCTGCAATAAATTCTACTTCATCTCCACATGCTTCCTTCCTTCATTCCTTCTAGTATAAGAGTGTACGTGTATTCTTTTCCTCACATTCCTCGCTTGCCTAACGTTCTCCCCTCTGTTCCAAGCTTCAACATTTAATTGCTAATTCAAAATTCTCTGCATCTTTCCTACCTCCTTTGAATTTCTCCAAAAAGTCCTCTCTCCTCCATCACCCAACGCTTCCTTGTTTTTATTCCATTCCTTTCGATAATTAAATGTATTATAATATTTTCTACAGCTTTCATACGAGATAATCAATAAACTCTTTTTAGTAATCGATACAATGAAAATAGATGGAAGGAAAAACAAACGAAGAAGGACTGTGCATGCTGTTAGGTGAATATCGAAGAGGACTTCAAAAATTAATGTAAATTACAATGAGTGACAAAGGACTGTTGAGCAATTTGAGGGAGTAGCACGCTCGGTAGACAAGGTAGAGGCATACAAAAATTAGATATATTGAAGGGAGGGTGGAAGTATTCCATTATGAATAATGGCTTATTATAATGCACGTTTTAGAGTATTTATTTAATGTTGTGTTACGTAAAATATATAAATGTAGTTGAGCTGAGGTGTTGGATACAAAAAACCTACTTTGTCTCACAGATTACTCTAAATAAAATTAAAAACACCTACGAAATCACGAGTACCTCCACTAATTTCTTTCCATTCTCAAAATTAACCTCTGCTTCGCCGGTTGACCTCTTTGTGGCTTCAGTAATATTATCAAAAACCTGTTCAGAAATTAAAGTATGCCATCTTCAAGGATAAGAATTGGACATCAGCGTTACAAATTATTCCGCTTTAGTGTTCTCCAACAATGAAAGAGGTTTGAGTAAGGTATAATAAATTTGAAGCGAGAATCCCACCAATGACAGACGAAAGATTTAGCTTGTTTTCTTAGTTATTATATTATTGATGCAAATAGGGAATGGATGATAAAATATAGTAGAATAAATAAGAATGTGTTAATCTATTTTCGAAATATTCTCTTGTGGTAAGTGAACTTCAAAATGTCGCAATTTTCCAGGAGATTTCTCTTGAAATACTGCATATGACCGACTGTTATGCACTTTATTAATGCCCATGAGGGTAAGCGGGAGATTAAAATGCATACATCTACAATCTCAGTTGCTTTTACGGCGCATTCACGACCATTTTTCAATCTGGCCGCGGAAAGAGCGAATGGAGAGATGTTTCTCGCCAACAGTGATTGCGAAAAGGACTAGCGTGTTTTGTTTCACCCTTGCATAGATACCGAGCTGCGCTGCCGTGGTACGGATAGAGTAATTGGATCTGACTCCGGCAAAAGGGAACGGGCTCCAATCCCCGTTCCTCATGGAGGAAGTTAACACGCATTCAACCCCTCCCATTTCGCGCCCGGACTCGCTATCACGGAGTGTTTGTCCGCGGGACTTGTGTTGGGGCCGTTGACGTCCGATGCCGCCGGACCTCGTGCCTGCCATTCCATTGTTGCGAAGTTATCACGCTGGGGAGGTGGAGAGGTGAGGGGATGAGAGGGTGAGGCTACTTCGCAAACAGCTGTCGGAGAGCTAGGAGGAAAGAGGAATGCCGTGTTGTCCGCACGTTGAGCGAGAAAGGCGTACCTAACCAAAGGGGGATGCGTGTAAAGAGAGCGGAGAGCCTTGGGGGCATCTAGGTACAGGGTACTTAGTTGTATTCCGTGCCCTGCTACGTGAAAGCAGAGAATGAGAGAGCATGCCGGATCGGACAGATTCATGCAGCTCTCGAAACATTTTTTCCCCCTCTCGTTTATTTTATCAACACAATCTCTGACGATGACACGCGGGCGGTACACACACACACACACACACGGCCGCGTGATGGGAAAAACAGGGTCAAGCGAGGGAAAAAAGAATGATACGCCCGGTCCATGGGAATATGGAAAAAAAATCTCGAGGGTAACTTGTTTTGTTTTCTTTTTTTTTGCCCGCGGACTCTGCGTGCGTGAGCGACATACACACTGTGGTGTAACAGCACGCCAATGTGCAACGGAATCGCGCAGAGGAAAATGCAAATGACGAAAGTGGCCGCGATACCCAACCCCCTAAGGCCCACTACGCCTTTGTTCGACCGTAGTGAAAAGAGTGAGAGAATGAAAAAACATTTTTGAGCCCTTTTAGCGTTATTTCACGACCCTTAGTTTAAAATAAATATAAAATGAACGGCACGCGGGAAAGATATGAACAAATCGACGGAATGATTGTATCTCACGGCGAGCTTCGTTCGACAGGACGATGGGTCGAAATTCCAGCAAAAGAATCGTAACTCCGTTCTGCTCAACTGATGAACCCCGGTGTTTTCAAGTGTTTATAAAATGTTTTCAAAATATCGAGAGACTGTATTTTGCCGTTGGAGGGAATCCAAACTATGATGATTTACTCGATTAAATGAGCACCTGAAACATACCGCAGTTGTTCGTTGAAATTCACGATTCAGGAAATGAATTGGCATGGCTGAACATCCAATTAAACATTTTAAAAGGGACTTCAGAAAAAGCTGGGGAATTGTACCTACATCTACAGAATTCCCTCTGCAAGCCACCTTGAGGTGCGGCGCGGGCTGTTTTCCCGTAAACACAAAAATACGCACACATACATGCCTTATATAAATATGTATGCATGTATGAGTGTGTGTGTGAGTATATATATCTTTATATATATATATATATATATATATATATATATATATATATATATATATCACCCTCCCATGAACTACAACCTTGTCGTGGTGGAAGGGCTTGTGTGTTCCGATGACCCCTAGAGCTGTGCTGGCGGGAGTAATAATAATTACTCCTGGAAGGGTCACCCATGCCAGATTGGTCGAAGGTTAGGAGCCAGACGAAAGGTAGTCCACGCAGCGTCTGTTCCTCAGTAAGGCGGCTGCAATGGCGTCTGACCCCAGTGGGGCGGCCATTAAGTGATGGTGTCACGTTAAAAACACTATTGAGGAAGGCAACGGGAAACCACCTCAATTATGATTCCCAAGAATATAATGATGGGCACTATGGATAATATGAGTCCTGGCAACTACGGGACTCGGCCCAAGAGGCCGTGTGTCGTGCCCGGCAGCGGGAGAGGCAAGGTTTCCGCGGTCGTCATCCCACGAAACCCTTGCAGGGAAGAAATAACTGCAGCAGGACAGAAGACTCAGAAGAAGGCGAAAGTAGTTAGAATAGGAACCTGGAACGTCAGGACAATGTTGAGGAGAGGCAAATTAGAAAATATTAAGCGAGAGATGGAAAGAGGTAATATAGATGTTTTAGGTCTCTGCGAGGTGAGATGGAAGGATAGCGGGGATTACTGGAGTAACAATTATAGAGTGATATACAGCGGCGGGGACGAGAGCCAACGAGGGGTTGCCGTAATTTTAAATAAAGGGGTAGGAAGAAGCGTAGTCAACATAGAGCAAGCGACAGATAGAATTTTACTCGTAGAGATTAAAGCAGAGCCGACGAACTTGGTCATTGTTCAGGTATACATGCCACCGAGCACCAACAAGGAGGAAGAAGTCGATAGGATGTATGATGAGTTAGAGGATATCATCGCGAGTGTTCCTGCAGGGAAACATTTGATAGTGATGGGGGATTGGAATGCGACGGTAGGTGAAGGAAGAGATGGTGGTGAGGTGGGGGACTATGGGTTAGGCACGAGGAATGAACGCGGGGAGAAAGCAATTGAATTCTGCAGGAGACAGGGGTTAGTCATTACTAGCACATGGTTTAGACACCACAAAAGGCGTAGGTATACATGGAAAATGCCAGGTGACTCAGAAAGGTATCAGTTAGATTATATTATGGTTAGGCACAGGTTTAGCAACAGTGTGATAAATTCGCAGTTTCCCAGGAGCGGATGCAGACTCTGACCACAATTAAGTTGTTATGAAATGTAATGTTCGTTTCAAGAAGATAAGGCAAGGGCGGCGGGTTAGGAAATGGAATTTAGAAGCAGTAAATGGATTAACGAGGAAGAAGTATCAGCAGGCTGTAGAGGAAATGATGGATGACGGTAAAGAACTGAGTACTATCGAAGAAAAATGGGAATGTATCAAGCAAGGGATATTGGAAGCCGCTAAAGACACTATAGGAACCGTTAACGGGAAAAGGATAAGGAAACCATGGGTAACGGATGAGATGATTGCAAAGATGGATGAGAGAAGAAGATGGAAAAATGTAAACACAGAGTTAGGCAAAATGAAGTACAAAGAGTTAAACAATAAATTGAGAAGGGCCACAAATAAAGCAAAAGAAGAATGGTGGAAAACGCAATGCGAGGATATGGAAAGTCTACAGAAGAAGGGTGAAATTGGTGCTCTATACAGCAAGGTTAAGTTATTGTCGGGAAGTAAGAAGGCAGGATCTGTGATAACAGTTAAAGATAAATGGGGTAAGATAATAGTTGAACCAGGAAAAATACAAGAGAGATGGAAGGAATATATAGAAACACTTTATGGTAAAGAACTTAGGCCGAAAATGTTAGACATAGAAAGGGAACATAACGTAGAAGAAGATAGCTTAGGTCCAGGCATACTCGACGATGAAATAGATAGGGCATTAAAGGAGATGAAAGCAAAGAAGGCTGTGGGGGTGGACAATATTCCTGTAGAAATGTTGAAATGGTTAGGGAAAGGTGGGAAGAAGGCCATATATGGACTGATTCGTAGTATCTATGAGGAAGGAATCTGGCCGGAAGATTTTGTGAGATCGGTGTTAGTTCCTATTCCAAAAAAGGGAAAGGCGTTCGTCATGTGAGGATTACAGAACAATAAGTTTGATATCCCACACAGCTAAAGTTTTTCTCAGGATCATCAACAAAAGGATTGAGAGAAAGGCAAATGATTACTTAGGGGATGATCAGTTTGGGTTTAGGAAAGGAAGAGGTACGCGTGACGCCATTGCAGTAATGAGATCACTAATCGAGAGGAATATAGAATACAATCAGGACGTTTTTGCCTGTTTTGTAGATTTCGAGAAAGCGTTTGATAGAATGAATTGGGAAAAATTAATGCGTGCATTGCAGAAAATAGGAATGGATTGGAGGGATAGGAGACTGATCCGCAACCTGTACATGTGTCAGACTGCTCAGGTGCGAGTGAGGAACGGAGAGTCCGGATGGGCAGTGTTAGGAAGAGGTGTAAGGCAGGGTTGCCCATTGTCACCGGTACTGTTCAACGTATATGTAGAGGAAATGAGTAAAGAGGCATGGGAAGAACTGGAGGTAGGAATGAAAGTCGGAGGGGAATTCGTAAAATCGGTTAGGTTTGCTGATGACCAAGCATTAGTTGCTCAGTCAGCCAAGGGGTTGCAAGCATTGTTGAGTGAATTGGAGGTTCAGTGCGATAAATATGGGATGAGAATCAATATTAATAAAACAAAGGTTATGCGATTGTCCAGAAAAAAAGGCTAAGCTAAATATTAAAATAGGTGGGGAAAAAATAGAGCAGGTAGAACAGTTTACATATCTCGGAAGTGTTTTGGACCAATACGGTCAAAGTGGTAGGGACGTAAGGAGAAGAATTGCGCTAGGCAAGGAGGCTTTCTCAAGGAGGAGGGAGTTGATGACGGGGACGTTGAGTAGGGATGTTAAGACAAGACTCGTAAAAACTCTGATATGGAGCGTAGCTATGTACGGCGCGGAAACGTGGTCGCTGAAGCAGGAGGATAGACGTAGATTGGAGGCTTCTGAAATGTGGGTGTGGAGAAGAATGGAGAAGGTGAAATGGACCGAAAGGAAAACAAATGAGGAAGTACTAGAAATGGTGGGGGAGGAGAGGGGTTTGTTGAGAGAAATCCTATGGAGGCAGGAAAAATGAATGAAAGGCGTATGGAGCGGTAGTGGAATGTTGAAGAGGGTAATAGAGGGGAGAATGTTGGGCAAGCGAGGTAAGGGTAGGAAGAGGATAGGGATGTTGGACGGGATGAAGGGAGGAAAGAAGTACACCGAGATGAAGAGGGACCTGATATAGATTAGCTTGCTAGGTGAGGAGTCACAAAATGTTTATTTGATAGTTGTGTCCACCCAAAAACCTACCTTAACCGGTAGATTACCTAATAATAATAATAATATATATATAAATATATGAGGAAATATATCTATAGAGAGGAAAAAAATATATATCTAGGAGGGAATATATATATATCTATATATGTTCCGAAATATATATATATACACATATATATATATATATATATATATATATATATATATATATATATATATATATATATATATATATATACACACACATATATATATATATATATATATATAAACCATAAACACAGTAATCAACCCGAAGGTCGGTTTAGTAGGTGATGGCAGAGCTCACCCATGTACCGAGCCCGACGGCGTGGGAAAATTCACACATCAGGGTAGGGGGGCCAGTTCCTTTCCCTGTACCGGTTATGGTTTCCCAGGAAGACCTGGTACCCGAAAAATCAACTAGCTTGGGTGGAGCTGCAGGTGCCCAAAGTGCCTTGCCCGGGAATCGAACCCGGGACCCTCCGGTCAGTAGTCCAACGCTCTACCCCCTAGACCACCGCGACCCGCATATATATATATATAGACATATATATATATATATATACAAACACACACCCACACACATACATACATACATATATGTTATATATATATATATATATATATGATCCGCAACCTGTACATGTCTCAGACTGCTCAGGTGCGAGTGGGGAACAGAGAGTTCGGATGGGCAGTGTTAGGAAGAGGTGTAAGGCACGGTTGCCCATTGTCACCGGTACTGTTCAACGTATATGTAGAGGAAATGATTAAAGAGGCATGGGAAGAACTGGAGGTAGCAATGAAAGTCGGAGGGGAATTCGTAAAATCGGTTAGGTTTGCTGATGACCAAGCATTAGTTGCTCAGTCAGCCAAGAAGTTGCAAGCATTGCTGAGTGAATTGGAGGTTCAGTGCGATAAATATGGGATGAGAATCAATATTAATAAAACAAAGGTTATGTGATTTTCCAGAAAGAAAAAGGCTAAGCTAAATATTAAAATAGGTGGGGAAAAAATAGAGCAGGTAGAACAGTTTACATATCTCGGAAGTGTTTTGGACCAATACGGTAAAAGTAATAGGGACGTAAGGAGAAGAATTGCGCTAGGCATGGAGGCTTTCTCAAGGAGGGAGTTGATGACGGGGACGTTGAGTAGGGATGTTAAGAAAAGACTCGTAAAAACTCTGATATGGAGCGTCACTATGTACGGCGCGGAAACGTGGTCACTGAAGTAGGAAGCTAGACGTAGATTGGAGGCTTTTGAAATGTGGGTGTGGAGAAGAATGGAAAAGGTGAAATGGACCGAAAGGAAAACAAATTAGGAAGTACTAGAGATGGTGGGTGAGGAGAGGGGTTTGTTGAGAGAAATCCTATGGAGGCAGGAAAACACAATTTAGTTGTTATGAAATATAATGTTCGTTTCAAGCACATAAGGCAAGGGCGGCGGGTTAGGAAATGGAATTTAGAAGCAGTAAATTGATTAACGAGGAAGGAGTATCAGCAGGCTGTAGAGAAAATGATGGATAATGGTAAAGAACTGAGTACTATCGAAGAAAAATGGGAATGTATCAAGAAAGGGATATTGGAAGCCGCTAAAGACACTATAGGAACCGTTAACGGGAAAAGGATAAGGAAACCATGGGTAACGGATGAGATGATTGCAAAGATGGATGAGAGAAGAAGATGGAAATATGTAAACACAGAGTTAGGCAAAATGAAGTACAAAGAGTTAAACAATAAATTGAGAAGAGCCACAAATAAAGCAAAAGAAGAATGGTGGAAAACGCAATGCGAGGATATGGAAAGTTTACAGAAGAAAGGTGAAATTGGTGCTCAATACAGCAAGGTTAAGTTATTATCGGGAAGTAAGAAGGCAAGATCTGTGCTAACAGTTAAAGATAAATGGGGTAAGATAATAGTTGAACCAGGAAAAATCCAAGAGAAATGGAAGGAATATATAGAAACACTTTATGGTAAAGAACTTAGGCCGACAAAGTTAGACATAGAAAAGGAACATGACGCAGAAGAAGATAGCTTAGGTCCAGGCATACTCGACGATGAAATAGAAAGGGCATTAAAGGAGATGAAAGCAAATAAGGCTGTGGGGGTGGACAATATTCCTGTAGAAATGTTGAAATGGTTAGGGAAAGGTGGGAAGAAGGCCATATATGGACTGATTCGTAGTATCTATGAGGAAGGAATCTGGCCGGAAGATTTTGTGAGATCGGTGTTAGTTCCTATTCCAAAAAAGGGAAAGGCTTCGTCATGTGAGGATTACAGAACAATAAGTTTGATATCCCACGCAGCTAAAGTTATTCTCAGGATCATCAACAAAAGGATAGAGAGTAAGGCAAATGATTACTTAGGGGATGATCATTTTGGGTTTAGGAAGGGAAGAGGTACGCGTGATGCCATTGCAATAATGAGATCACTAGTCGAGAGGAATATAGAATACAATCAGGACGTTTTTGCCTGTTTTGTAGATTTCGAGAAAGCGTTTGATAGAGTGAATTGGGAAAAATTAATGCGTGTATTGCAGAAAATAGGAATGGATTGGAGGGACAGGAGACTGATCCGCAACCTGTACATGTGTCAGACTGCTCAGGTGCGAGTGAGGAACGGAGAGTCCGGATGGGTAGTGTTAGGAAGAGGTGTAAGGCAGGGCTCCCCATTGTCACCGGTACTGTTCAACGTATATGTAGAGGAAATGATTAAAGAGGCATGGGAAGAACTGGAGGTAGGAATGAAAGTCGGAGGGGAATTCGTAAAATCGGTTAGGGTTGATGATGACCAAGCATTATTTGCTCAGTCAGCCAAGGGGTTGCAAGTATTGCTGTGTGAATTGGAGGTTCAGTGCGATAAATATGGGATGAGAATCAATATTAATAAAACAAAGGTTATGCGATTTTCCAGAAAGAAAAAGGCTAAGCTAAATATTAAAATAGGCGGGGAAAGAATAGAGCAGGTAGAACGGTTTACATATCTCGGAAGTTTTTTGGACCAATACGGTCAAAGTGGTAGGGACGCAAGGAGAAGAATTGCGCTAGGCAAGGAGGCTTTCTCAAGGAGGAGGGAGTTGAGGACTTGGACGTTGAGTAGGGATGTTAAGACAAGAATCGTAAAAACTCTGATATGGAGCGTAGCTATGCACGGCGCGGAAACGTGGTCGCTGAAGCAGGAGGATAGACGTAGATTGGAGTCTTTTGAAATGTAGGTGTGGAGAAGAATGAAGAAGGTGAAATGGACCGAAAGGAAAACAATTGAGGAAGTACTAGAAATGGGGGGGGAGGAGAGGGGTTTGTTGAGAGAAATCCTATGGAGGCAGGAAAAATGGATGAAAGGCGTATTGAGCGGTGCTGGAATGTTGAAGAGGGTAATAGAGGGGAGAATGTTGGGGAAGCGAGGTAAGGGTAGGAACAGGATAGGGATGTTGGGCGGGATGAAGGGAGGAAAGAAGTACACCGAGATGAAGAGGGACCTCATAGATTAGTTTGCTTGGTGGGGATTAACAAAATATTGTGAATCATGTTTATGTAGAATAATGTTTATTTGATAGTTGTGTCCATCCAAAAACCTACCTTAACCGGTAGATTACCTAATAATAATAGTATATATATATATACACTTTTTTGGAAAACCCACAAACATGTAATGTAAATTCACTGATAGTCATAACAAACACAGAAACCAAAACACACAAAAGAGGGAAAACTCACTGGTTCTCGAATTTTCGGTGGTCAAACCACCTTTCTCAAGAGGAATTAGGAACAGAACTTAGTATATTATTATTAGGTAATCTACCGGTTAAGGTAGGTTTTTGGATGGACACAACTATCAAATAAACATTTTGTGACTCCCCACCTAGCAAACTAATCTATATCAGGTCCCTCTTCATCTCGGTGTACTTCTTTCCTCCCTTCATCCCGTCCAACATCCCTATCCTGTTCCTACCCTTACCTCGCTTGCCCAACATTCTCCCCTCTATTACCCTCTTCAACATTCCACTACCGCTCAATACGCCTTTCATCCATTTTTCCTGCCTCCATAGGATTTCTCTCAACAAACCCCTCTCCTCACCCACCATTTCCAGTACTTCCTCATTTGTTTTCCTTTCGGTCCATTTCACCTTCTCCATTCTTCTCCACACCCACATTTCAAAAGCCTCCAATCTACGTCTATCCTCCTGCTTCAGCGACCACGTTTCCGCGCCGTACATAGCTACGCTCCATATCAGAGTTTTTACGAGTCTTGTCTTAACATCCCTACTCAACGTCCCCGTCATCAACTCCCTCCTCCTTGAGAAAGCCTCCTTGCCTAGCGCAATTCTTCTCCTTACGTCCCTACCACTTTGACCGTATTGGTCCAAAACACTTCCGAGATATGTAAACTGCTCTACCTGCTCTATTCTTTCCCCGCCTATTTTAATATTTAGCTTAGCCTTTTTCTTTCTGGAAAATCGCATAACCTTTGTTTTATTAATATTGATTCTCATCCCATATTTATCGCACTGAACCTCCAATTCACTCAACAATGCTTGCAACCCCTTGGCTGACTGAGCAACTAATGCTTAACTTAGTATATATATATATATATATATATACACACACACATATATATTCAAATACGAAATTCCGCCATACGGCGCACAAATATTCATTGAAACATAGAGATAGGTATATGGAAAGGGAATAGGAAAACACATAAAAGGCGAACACAGGACATGTGGGGAAGGCTGTTTTTGAGCAGATCACTAAAGTGAAAATATTTCCTTAACCGGGATTTTAACACCGGACCTGAGGCAGAGTAGGTTTTCTTAGGAGTCACAAAATATTTATTTGATGTCCATCCGTAAACCTACCTGAACCGGTAGTTTACCTAATAATATATATATATATATATATATATATATATATATATATATTACATTCATAATATATGCACACGTGTGTGTGCATATATCATGTTATAATAGGGTGTATATCAAAATCGTTAATTTTGATTTATATCGCGTGCTAACGAGCCGCCGCAAGGGCGTGTGTTCGAAGTTGCTTTGGCAGCTGTCATACATGTAATTGCATATTTATTAGACCAAATATAAGAACATTCCTAAACAGAAACACATAAAATCTTAAACGATTAACATCATGAAATAATTAACTGAGTCATTAAATATTTGTCTTTGAGCAACTCTGTGGTTTGTTTCGATTGTGTTATGATTGCGTACTGTGCGAGGGAAGTAGTATTTAAAAATTTCGATCACCATGCATATCTCTCGTATTTTATCTCGATAGGGAAATCTATCACCCTTTATTTGAAGTCATAATGATTCTCTTGGGTCACTAAAAAAAAAGGTGTGGTATATATTTATGTTAGTATAAATCTGTCCTACTCTCTTTTGAAACTAATCTTTCCGACATACTCGTTACGCTTACCCTCTTCTCGCTTAAATTGATAATTTCTCCCATGCATGCCTAATGCTTCCTGCGTATTCCAAATCTCACCCGACTATACCTTTCTTTTATCTTTTCTTTGTATTTTCCTAAAACCAGCCCGATTTAAGACTAACCCGCAGATTGCTAATGATTTGTGTACGCAATCAAAGTTTTGAGCAATCGTAACACCCAGGTATTCGACGTGCTCTGACATGCCTAATTCGTTCTCTTATATTTAATAATTTTTATATTGTTTTCTTTTTTCTCATTTCTATACTTCAGTGCTGTAAATTTATTTAAACTGTGTGTAGGTATTGTGAGTGAAAAATAATTTCGTGAACATGTCAGGGAGGGTGTCCACCCCTCTCATTACCACACATCCCGGTAGTTGAATATACGAATGCAATTCCTGGGGCCGTAATCATTCCCTCAAGCTCCGTATTCCAACATTATTTATATTTTTATAAGAAATATACCCGTACGTAAATTCTAAACGAGTTAAAATAGTCCGTAAACGTTGAGTCCCAGGCGTTATGTTTTTACATGAATGGCATGTATTATGTGACATGCATGATCGCAGTTAAACTAGAGCAAATTTGACTACAGATTTTTCTGAAAGCAAAACAATGATCCTTCACAAATAAATACTTTCCCGTCCACTATTACTCCTTTTTCATGAGTCTTTCTTTTACAGTACATATTCTTGGAAAGTTTAAACGGTTTGCTATACAAAATCAATCATAATGTGTATGAAATCATTTTCAGGATGGAGGGGACATGGCTACCCTTGCCTCCCCATATTGACGACATTTTTTGACTGCACGACATTACGTTAGAGAACTCGTGAGATCTTATAGTTATCTTCACGCTAAAGGAATAAATATCCTTTAAATTATACCTCCAGCTACTCAGCTATTTCTTCCATGCAACGTTACTTTCGTCAAAGCTTCAATGTAATACAACTTTACAAGGATTCTCTGCAGCTGTCATTTGTAGAGACGGTTAATCAGTTTTATCTGCTAAGCGAGTGTTTAATGATACAACGCACGCTTACACTAATGGGATTTCTGCAATTATAAAGATTTTCATCTGTTATTTTCACGAGTATTGTGAAGGTAGGTAAGGTAGATGAATCAATATAATTATTAACGCAGCCGTGATAATCTTTTTTCATTAATCTTCATCATATGGATTCGTTGCGATTCGATATCGGAAATCACCAAGTTGTATTCAATAACTTAACGGTATTCGGTAATAAAAGCCCGACAAATTTTTGCATTATTTTCTTGTGTAAAAAAATAGCAATGGAAAAATAAACCAGGAGAAAATACTATTTTCTTCCCTTAAAAATTCATTCAGGATATATTAAACGCTAACTTGACCATCTATTTTACAATAATGTAACCAATTGGATTATTCGAATCCCAATGCCCTTACAAAAAACCCTTATCGACGATTTTTATGGAAAACATTCCAGACCCATAATTTTTTTTATTAGGTAATCTACCGGTTGAGGTAGTTTTTTGGATGGACACAACTATTAAATAAATATTTTGTAACTCCAAACAAAACCCAATCCCGCAACCTACTCTTCATCAGGTCTCTCTTCATCTCTGCGTGCTTCCTTCCTCCCTTCATCCCGTCCAACATCCCTATCCTGTTCCTGCCCTTTCCTCGCTCGCCTAACATTCTCCCCTCTATTACCTTCCTCAACATTCCACTACCGCTCAATACGCCCTTCATCCATATTTCCTGCCTCCATATGATTTCTCCCAACAAGCCCCTCTCCTCACCCACCATCTCCAGTACATCCTCATTTGTTTTCCTTTTGGTCCATTTCACCTTCTCCATTCATCTCCACACCCACATTTCAAAAGCCTCCAATCTACGTCTATCCTCCTGCTTCAGTGACCACGTTTCCGCGCCATGCATAGCTACGCTCCATATCAGAGTTTTTACGAGTCTTTTCTTAACCTCCCTACTCAACGTCCCCGTCATCAACTCCCTCCTCCTTGAGAAAGCCTCCTTGCCTAGCGCAATTCTTCTCCTTACTTCCCTACCACTTTGACCGTGTTGGTCCAAAACACTTCCGAGAGACGTAAACTTTTTTACCTTCTCTATATTTGTCCTCCTATTTCAATGTTTAGCTTAACCTTTTTCTTTCTAGAAAAAGGCATATTCTTTGTTTTATTAATATTGATTCTCATCCCATATTTATCGCACTGAACCTCCAATTCACTCAACAATGCTTGCAACCCCTTGGCTGACTGAGCAACTAATGCTTGGTCATCAGCAAACCTAACCGATTTTACGAATTCCCCTCCGACTTTCATTCCTACCTCCAGTTCTTCCCATGCCTCTTTAATCATTTCCTCCACATATAAGTTGAACAGTACCGGTGACAATGGACAACCCTGCCTTACACCTCTTCCTAACACTGCCCATCCGGATTCCCCGTTTCCCACTCGCACCTTAGCAGTCTGAGACATGTACAGGTTGCTTGCTGATCAGTCTCATATGAGGAGGAATATATTTCAACATGGCTCAGGAGTGTAGTTAGATAGTTTAGATTATTTTAGAATACTGGAAGGATGCTGAAGTGAGTGGTCCCATCAAATCACCGATTTACTGGTCGTTCTACTAAGCAATCGGCTAATGATTGATTTTAAGTGATTCACAGACTGATTTCATTACTGTTTTTTCACAAAAGGGACGACAGTCTCTGTGTACACACCGTGACACGCTCATGGTGACCGGTTAATGTGATGAAGGTCAAAGGGTCGATAGAGGAAAGCACAGAGACGGTACTGATTGATTATTTCTACGCTGCTGCCGATCTTCAGCAACTGGTAGTTAATGCAAAGGGGTGAAAAATGTTTACAAAAACACACTTTACAGTTCCCGGAAACAACATTCAACCGTAATGAACTAAACGAAAATGTTCAACCACAGTAACCACTAAGTAATAAATTGTGTGAGAAAATCATTTGAAAAGTCGTCTTTCCTCACCTAGGCAGAGTAGAATCCTTGAAACTATTCAACGAAAGTCGGTGAATGGGATAGAGAAACGAGTAGTTTTCATTACTTGCGAATTAATATACTACCAGGGTTACTTTTTCGCTTTGCACCACATCGCAAGAATTTGGTTTCATTTTTTTAAAACTGTTTTTCTTCCGTTCCTCCAAAAAAAAAGTTCTTCTCGGAATTTTGCACAAAAAAATAACCGATATCGGTTTCTTTCTGCGGTAAGAAAATTCGAGGATTTCAAGATATTTAGAAGATGGCATGGAATATCATGAGCACCTTGGGAAAATAATGCAAAAAACTGGAAAACCATTTTCAAATTTCTAAAATTGAGAAGAAGTTTACAGAAGCCGGGGAACGGAAAAACAATCCAATGCTTATTAAGCTCACTCGGAAGAAAATGGCGAAAATGATAAAATATCAATACTTAGGGCTAGTCCATTCACTTCCAAGAACTCTGGGAATTAAATACTATTTATTCTGCAAAAACCCTGATAATCCTTGAACAGAGATAAAAAAAGCTCCCTGAATTGATTTTTCCTGTTTTAGCAACGCGTGCGATAGCGTTGAAAGAAAACTCATCACGCCAAAAAGCGTGCAGCAGCACAGTCGATTGCAAAAAAGGTGCCAGATTTCAGGTCACTTGAAAAGCGCTTCTAGTGGGATTGATGAAAGAGTTTCAGAAGACTGATTCGACGGCGTGATATAAAAAAATTTGTCACACTTGCTACGTGAATGCGAAAAAAGAGTAAGCACAATGCGTGGCTTTTCAATAGTACGTGCATCTTAAAGATATTGAATACAAATACTATATTTAAAAAAAAACTGAGCATGAAGTTCTACCGTATTCACGTGAAATCATTCTTGAATGATCACGTGATCCAACTTAAAAGTAATTAAAAAATTTTGAATTTATGTTTGGAAATAAATATAAGTGCTTTTTTTAATAGTTACTATTAGTTTAGTAAATGTAAAAGGTCTTAACAGAAGTCAGGCTAAAAGGATTGAATCTTGAAATCAGAAATTCCGATAATTATCGCACCACGCCAATGATAATGGCATTCTGCAGTCATGAGTGAACGTGTTCGATGTTTACAAAGGTGAGCATCGGAAAACACAGGCAAGAATTCATTTATAAGTAACTGGAAAAATTTTATAATCAATACGACGCAATATATAGAACACTAATTCCCTTAAGAAATAATTAATAAAAGAATGGATAAAAAGAGGCACAGCAATTTACCAGGATGTAGGAACAAGGATAAACTATGTACTTCGAACAGGAAATCACATATGCATAATGTAATCACTGGGCAACCTATATATAATTATTATAACCTATTATATAATCAACGAAATGTTATAATTTCGTACATTCACGGCTTAATGTTGTTTTAAGTAGTCTCGTGTATTTTCATACATCATTTGCATTAGAGCAAGGATTTAGAATAAAAAAGAAAATGCCTAATTAAGCAAATGAGAATGTCTGTTAAATATTTTGAAGATCTTTCAAATAAAAAAAATCTTTCGAGAAGAAAATTATTCTTTTGAAATGGATTCGTAATTGAGAGAATTCCTTATTAGTGAATTTCATCTGCAGCCTACTTGTTAAAAATATACGTTAACAACATTATGAATGAAATCACTCAGATAAATTTGGATTTTTGTCAAATCACTTATTTCTAAAGGGCATGCAAACTGGGCTCATCGAAATAAAGGAAAACACATTCTTATTTTTTAATGGGATTAAATTTTTTAAAATGATTTTTCTGTCTTGCAAAAGACGTGCTTTATTGTGATTTCTATTTTAGTTGTAACAGGTATACGCCATTGATTTTTATGATACAATAGGTTAGATCAATGCTAATGACTATTTAATGATCTGGTACGTGAAAAAAGACGGTAGCATTCTTTCACTGAAAATGAAAACGGAATGAATTTCAAATTTCACTGAAAAATGCACTGAAGTTCATTGGAAAGAAATTTTAGCTATATAAAATTTTTTAAGGTAAGTTTTTCGTAAATCTAATATTAATACAGTAATTTTTTTAGAGTTACTGCCACATAATAAATTTTTCTTTCTTTATTTATTAGTACAGCACGCATTTCAATACTGCTATAGATAAATAAATGAACACTATAAATTTTGCTATGCAGCAATACCATATTATATTATGATACAAATGCTGTATTCGCTATTGAGACATTATAAATAAGTAGATTCGCCCCAGAAGAAGTAAACATCTTCAAAGTGCATTTGCGGAATATGTTTGGAATATGCCCAACGCAGATATGTGCTGAGAAATAAAGAAGAGTGCCTTTGATTAACCCAGTTAAAAACATTGCTCACTACTACGAATGCTTCACATCTGAAATTGATGAGATTGCAAAATCCATTGAATACATAATATATTCTCCAATTAGGTTATTCTGAGAAAAAGAGAACATTGAAAACCTTAATGGAACTTTGGGAAAAAAGCTCACGCAACGAGATAGGCTTTTTGAAACGTCAAAACTGACGCTATTAAAGGTCGTACAGGTGTTTTTGATCTAACCACGAGTCAACTAATGGGAAAGAAAAATTATAAACAAGGCTTTTACTGCAGAAATACCGAATATTGATACAACCCAGCAAATAACACATTGGCGAGCAACGGTACACTTGGTGTGGTAAAAACACTTCCCTTCCGCAATCAAAATCACAGAACTATGGAAAGGTTGAGTTCTTTGACTCTACTGCTCTCCAGGAGTCTAGGATGTTGATCTACACGTATTGCTTCCAAAATAATCACAGCGCGCAGAGAAATGAAGAAAATATCCATAGGCTGGCATCATCTGGTTGAACTCGGTAATCTCCAGCTAGCGTACGGGTGGTGATGGGTCCCCTGTGGTAGCCACGTTTACTGTAAACTTAAATGGATTCTGAGTGCACAAAAATTCAGCACTTTTGTGCACGTACTCGGGAATATTTAAAAAAAATATGTTGTGCACGCCACTGACATCATGAAATTAAAGATAGAATTCGAGGATATCTATCCCTCGAGTTTATTTATGGGGAAAATTTTGGATTCCTGGAATATTCATGCTGTTTATTGCTTTAGAGCAACCGCCATTTATTATGAAAGAATATCCTCGACCCAGTTCTGGAATGCTGAGACTCCGAAATTTAATTTGAATAAAATAAAAATAAAATGAGAGAAAATTAGCATGCACCACTTGCCAAATAAATAGAATAGAAAATCTAATTTATTTATCATGTCGCGCAATTACGAATGGGAATCAGGTATTTGCAAAGAATCACTCAAAATTAACTCCTAAAAGTTGGTTACTATTTCGCAACCTTTGTACAATGGGAAGGGGCGTGCAAAATATTTAAAGTTGTGGGTAGCATTGATCCGATAGATAGGCTCACCCTCACCCCTCGACGTTCTCGAACGAGGATCTCGTTAATCTCTCTCGTTAAGGAAGGGAAACTTATTTCCGAGGAAGCCATTTGCTCAAAAACATTGAAAACATTAAGATGCTAAACTCAAAAAATCTACTAAAGCTGCTGCTTATGGTACTTCTATATAATTATCCATAGTTATTTTGCCCTCGTGTTCGGTAGAAAGATGGAGAGCGAGGGGTTAAGGTACGGTCCATATACCTTAAGCTACGATCTCATTAATGCTCCTAACTTACCCATTAAGAGGAAAGGAAAATCTTCCCATATTGCTCCCTGTATCCTTTTACGGAGATTTATCTGACGAGTTGGACTTACGTAACAAGTGCAGTAGCATTAAATATCCACTTTATGCAGGATAGTTATGGACGACATGGGCTCATATTTTTGCTGGAGGAACGCTCATGCGATGTCTTAAGTGGGAAGGTAACGTTTTTTGAGATTTTATCAGGATGAGTCCGAATACTGGAATGGTTTATAAATAAAATACTATCAATCCTTATCATTACGTTTTATGTTCCCTTTGGTGATACGGTAAATCGTCATAATATCCCTCACGCTCCTCAACTCTAGCGTCCTTATCGATATGATAACCTCGATCCGATATTACGCGCCGCGTTCAAATGTAGACACAAAAATAGCAGCTAAGTACTCCTATAAAGTACATAGAAGCAGCGGAGAAAAATAAGAAATTTATCGTACTCAGTAAGGAAGCCACGTATCATTTCGTAATATCGTCGACGTGCACTTCCAACTGGACTTTATTGAAAAGAAAACACCGATTAGGAATATGATATCTAACCGATAAAATTTGTTGATTCAAATTTATCCTGTGAGGTTTAACATTAGTATTAGTCATTCATTATTTTGTTCAATTTTTTATCTCAGTAGTACATAATTATTCATTGAATCGATTTATCGGAAGGCATTTAATGTAAACCATTGACTACATCGGGCCATATAGGGATATTTGCGATAAATAACACAAGCAGATCCAGCGGAAGGTATATAAATGGTAGAAATTTCACTTAACGGTAAAAAAATGAAGGGATGTAAGTTGCGATCACGATCGTATGCCGTGTATAATATTCAAGCCTAAGTAAATGGAGATTCTGTAGAAATATATAGAACATAATACTTCTGATTGATTTCATTCCGAAGTACAGAGGACACACAAGCACGCTTTGAGTAAATATAACAGTAAGGAGCCATTCCCTGCTTTCAAATAGTTCATGTTTGATCATGGATTATCTTGCCATGGTAAAAATAAAGGAAATTCAAGGCGTCTTAAGAAATGACATATTCAGGTACCCTACAAGTGGCACTCGGTCTGTGAACGTGTGATGACCCGCGTGGAATTCAAAATCAACGTATCACCCAAGGAATTTTATTTCATTGATGGAAGTATGGCTGGATTGTTTTTTATTGTTGATAGATATTGACGAATATTTATCCAAAGAGGACTGATCTGTTCAGATGAGAAAAACATGGTGCATCACCGATTTATTTGCATTGTTATGTCTACGTTAACCAGAGTATTTTTGCGATTGATGCAATATTTCAATATTAATTCCATTCTTGGAAAGGGTTCACATATTCGACTGAAGTTCATTTTACATATTTATGTACATGAAGAACGTAATTTACTGAAAAATGAAATGCTTTGTTCTTACACATATGTTAAAAAGCAAGTATTTTCTTTTCCGGCATGAATCGCTTCCAAAAACTGACGCCTCCAACCATCCAATTCAACATACTTTACTTTCATACTTTCCATTACCAACAGTTCTTTCTACATAAAACATTCATTTTTGTGTAGTAAAAGTCGTCTAAGTGTCTACACATCATTTAATGAACGCAAACATTCAGCGTACAATCTCTACTTTGCAAAAATAACCAGACACGCGGATTCAAACGTAGTATTTCGAAAGTGCTGAAATAGATGAGGTTTTTGAATTTCATAGGTTGTGACAAAAACGAAAACAATCAAAAGCACTCAATGACTCACAATGACCCCTCCATTCACCTTTAGACAGCATCTAAGAGTTGTAATTGATCGTTATCCATCAGCCAAAACTTCGTGACGCAAAGCCGACGAGGCAAAACTTTATTAACCGGGAAGAAGATTTAATAGGCCAATACTCCACTGCATATATTTCACGAGGTATCACGACTGTCACACGGCTTACCACCAAAAGAGTATTGCTGACGCCTTGCCTATCTGTCTAGTCTAAACTCACGTTGGAGAAAATATAAACTTCCTAGGAACAAATCCGCTCTTGTCTTCTTGCGCGAGAAGAAAACTTTTGCTGAAATCGCATAAAATTTCGATAGTTATTATGCGAATCCCGGTATCTCCATGATTTCTATTTGTTTCCGTTTCTAATTTCCCCAGTTAGACCATTTCAGTTTAGCATGAAACTGCTTTGTACTCATATTATTTCTATTATTGGTAGTATACTGGGTAGGGCAGATTTTGGAAAGACAGACTATACAACAGGTAACGTCTACCATCTTTTGATATTGTCTATCATCTTTTCACATTAAAAACCATTCACTACGCATGCTGTTGGGAAGGACAAACGCTCCAAGAGTCTAAAGCATCATCACATAATCCTCGGCAGACAATTTGTTTCGGCAAAGGCAACATTTCAATTTAGTGTATTGCTCGATACGTAATACCTGAATCATTTCATTTGAGGGCATGAGCATGTTTCCATTTGCAAAGGCTGTCGCTGACACATCATTATTATTTGGTACTTCACCAAAGGTTTTCGATGGACACAGCCTGCATAATGGTACAATATGTTTCCCATACCTCTCCTAACAATACATAACCTGACATCCGACACAAGAGTAACCCCCTCTTTAACTCCGAACACTTCCTTCCTCCCTTAATTCCGTCCAACATCCCTATCCTATTCCTGGCCCTTCCTCGTTTTCCAGGCTTCTCCCCTCTGTATCATTCTCCATATCCCATCGCCAATCAAAACGCCCTGAATCTATCTTTCCTGCCTCCTCTACATTTCTCCGAACAACCACCTCTCCTTCCCCCTCATTACTACCACCTCCTCGTTTGCTTCCATTTGGTTTACCTTTTCCATCCATTTCCGCACCAACGTTTCAAAAGCCTCCAAAATCGGCACCTATGATTTTGCTTCCATGACCATGCTTCTGGAATAAAATTAATATAACGCATGCCACATTTACATAACACATTAAGCTAGAACACCTAGTTTAGTAAAATACAATTTAGCTTTGGTAAAATTTATTATGTAAATGAACAATTTACGATCAACCTTTATTGAACACCCGTTGTGTAAAGTAGCATGGTCGTCATCTGAAGTATGTGCTCGCAAAATTTGATAAATATATGGGTATTCAAGCTAAATTGAATAATACGTAGATAATATAGTATCGATTTCAATGAATAAAAGTAATTGGAAATAAAACACTCTAAAAATACTAAAAATAATTTAACTAAATAATGTCGTGTACTTTGAGCTATTAATTAGGACTTGAAATGTCCTAGACCTTCACGAAAGTATTCCCTTTTATTTTTCAATTTGATCTACACACAGAATACTTTAAAAATCCGGCGAAATTCAGACACAGAAGCCTGGAAATAAATTCCCAATTTGGATAAAATATTCCCTTCGCAGTAGTAAAATGCATTGAATTTTCCAGGAATTTGGTCGGTGGATTGGGCACAGGAACGAACTCCCTAGTACTCCGTAGTCACTCTTGCTGCATATCCGATTCGGCCTCATTTGAATATCCAGTCTCATCCTAGTCCGGGAGCGTGTGATTGAAGGCCCACTTTCTAGAGTCCGATGGGAGAGTATTTGTATTTATGGCGTATGACAGGAGACTGGTGACTGATAGAATTTTCGTGAAAACGTTGACAAGAGTGGCTAGACTACCCAAGGCTCGTGTCATTTACATAATCACCTTCCTGCTTTACACTCGCATCTAGACAAATCACTTCGCATTCGGTGGCATACTACCCAACGAGAAGCTAGAGTTTTCCAAGGAACGAACAAATACACTCAGTGTGAGTTTCTAACAACCGCCGACATACTCGCAATTGCTACGAACTGACTAGCTTCACGGTCTGAACTACGCTCAATGAAAAAATTCATTCCCTGTCATCCCGGAGAGGGTATCAAAATTTAAATAAATCACAGTACTGTCATATTTACTAATATAATAGAAGTAATGACGTTCTCTTTAAGCGCGAAGGAGAAACAAAACGTTCACAGTGGCAGGAAATTAATTGAGACAGACGCTTAATATATTTCGGAAATATTTAGTAGAAAAAATGAGCTTAAAATTAAGGACATTAAGAACAGAATTTCTTTACCCAAGAAAATGCTTACAACTAAGTAGACCATGATAAGAAGTTCTCTTGACTAAAAACGTTAAGAAAATATCGAAATAAATTAAAATGGAGTCTAGCTCTGAATGGTTCTTGTTCATAGTCTTTGAGACAAGAATGAAGACTTGCAATATGGGCATGGAGAAAGATGAAAAAAATTATTTCAATACAGAGGGGAAGATTAAATTGAAAATTTACTTGTGGTAATAGGAGGCAGGAAATTGTTCGATGAAATTTGAGGAAGACCAACAAGTCAAGGAGGAGATATTGAGAAATAACGGCAATTAAAAATAAATACATAGGGTGAATAGACTGACAAATAAAACTTGATGAAATATGTAAACGGCGTATTCTTTCCTTCGTATAATACTTGTGAAGCAGTAATAATGTATGAATTAATATGGGGAACGCAATTTAAACAGAGCACATAATGGATAAAACCTATAGAATAAAAAAATACATATTTAGACTGCAACGACTTCGTCTAACTTAAATCACCCCTACCTACAGTAGTTTACCGATTATTGGTAATATATTAATGTTCAATATCAATGGGGAGGCGAATAGCGTTTTATAACAAGTCTCGTATCTTTTTCCTACTCCGCAATGTCTAATGAACGCAACATACTTATCAGGTATTTCCCAGTTCCCTGTTTTCCCTGTTCCCTGGTTTCCCTGGTGAAAAATTGAAGTGTATTACACTCTGCATTGGTTGTATTGTTTTTTTACCCCTTAGCACCTAGTCTGAATGTATCCCAAGGGCCCAATGCCGACACTGGATCTCCGTACTAGAGCTTCTCTTCTCCTTTAGCCATTAAACCTACGCAGATAGGCTAACCTAATGGGTGAGAATGACGTCGGCGATTAGCCAACCCTCCTAATAAGGGCCCTGAAATAAAGTAATGTCTCGGGGAAGAGTGAGATGTGCCATTTTATTACGTTTCTTTAAACGGAAAAAAGGAGAGTCTAAAAGAAATCTCATGCAAAGTTTATACATGCATTAATACAGAAATATAATATTATCTCGCTTGTACCCACCTGCATTGAATAAAAACAACGGTTGCCAAAACTGTTTTACTCCTCAGCAACAATAAAGAGGAGTCCGTATCCTTGGGGTAATTTTTTAGCATTGCATACTCTGTTGATAACGAAAACTGTATTAAGACTACCATTTTACGCATCATTCATGCAATTCAAATAACAATTTTCCCGCACTTACTATAAACATCGATTATGAGACATTATTATTATATTATTACGAGAACTATTCAAAAAGAAATATGAAGATTGTTGTTATAATCGCTAATCTACCGGTTGAGAAAGATTTTTGAAGAACAGCAGCTACCAAACGGTACATTTGCAATTTTCTAGCCTCTCCCAACAAAACAACCCAATTTCTAACACTACAATATCAACCTCTTCAATTCCGCATACTTACTTCCTCCATTCCAACTTCCCCCAAAAATTTCACCGTGCAACATACCTATCCTATTCCTGCCCCTTCTCCGCTTGCCTAACAATCTACCCTCTATCACGACATAATTTTTATCCATGGAATTATTTAGCAAAAATTTAATTTTGGGTTATAAATTTAACTTAATATGCAACATATTGTTTAAAAAAATTTCATTGAGTTCAGTACTGGCTTGATTGCAACCTTTACACACTTTGGGATAGCGATCTTTGATGTAAGTAGGTAAGAGTTGATTAAAGTCTCTCATGGATGAGTTATGGGGAATAATGAATTTAGAATGTACTCTTAATTTAGATGGAGAGGCAGTTTAGCAACGAAGTTTTAAATATGTAGTGAAAGTAGGAAGTTCAAATAATTTAATCGAAGAGATAATTATAATATTGGGAGGAACTGGGAGTTGAAGATCTTGCAAATGTTAGACATGGAAGGATGACGAAGGAAGAGAACTGACGTTTTCGAAGGCACAGGCGCTAATAGGAGTTTCATACACTAATGGTACTGAAAAAGGTACACTATAAGAACTGTCTAAGAAAATAATATAGAAGAAATAAGTTAAGGCAGAGAGAAGTCTGCGCGATTTATTATAGATATGTGTGACTCTAAAAAACCTACAATAATGAATGTGCTATCTATGTTTAAGACCAATGCAGCAACACCGTCGATCATTTAGAAATTACAGTCATGATTCTCTGTCAAAGATAACTCGACTTGGTCTCCCATTCAATAAAAATCGACCAGTAAAATGTCGATTCCCGCGCGTATCCGGAGCCTTACGCTGTGCTGCAGGGATCGAATGGGAGAATGAAGCTAATTTCAAACGATGGGAGGTCGCAGCGCCGTGCATCATTTCATCTCTCGTTTTCTCTCTATGAGACTGTGACTATGGCGGGGGTATGGCGTGAGGGTATTCGGCGGAGGGGAGCAGAGAGAGAGAGAGAGAGGGAAAGTTTTCCCTCCACCCGACACACCCTCGCATCACTTCCTTCCAAACACGACGTCCGCCCGTCGCCACGTCCGCAATTTCTCATCATCAGTGTGCGGGAGGAGTCGGGACCGGAGGGCGGGGGGGAATGAACCTGGGCGAAGAGGAAAGGCATCCACTCCCTCCTTTCCTCCTCTGTCACTCGGATCCCACACGCCCAAACACATTCACACGTGTCGCCCCGACATCCACATATAACACCTCTCCGCACAAACCCGCCCCCACCCTCTCCTACGCCCCTCCGCCTTCATTCCGCCAACCCTCTCCGCACCTTCCTCTCACTCTCCCTAGCCACCACCCCGCTACCAACGGGCATCTCGCGCTAACCCGTTTTCCGGGAGATGGCGGATATTTTCTGATACGGATATGCCTACACCACTAGTGATTTCCCGCGGGATGAAGGGAGGAAAGATAGGGGAGGGAGAGAGATGGGGAGGGAGGGAAGGAGGGGTGGATTTCCAAAAAAGGGGAAAGGGGAAAACACCAGGGTACGCAAGGGATAGGGACAGAGGGTGGGAGGGGAGGGATATATAGGAGAGAGAGAGATGGAGGGAGTGAGTGTTCTGGAGACGAGCGAGGATGGAGAGGATGGGGAGGGAGGAAGAAGTGTGGGAATCGACAGTGGTATCCGTTGCGACCCTACATTTATATTATTTTTTAGCTAGAACAAAAAATAAGGAAAGAAAAATTTCCGCTGGTCGGTGACCCTCTTCGATCCACGCGCATGAACTAAGAGCTAACTACATGCGTCGCCGACCCGAAGGCTTGTCAAATGGACGGTTCGCCGGGTGAGTTCTTTTAACAAGAGCGGTTTTAGTTTAATTTATTGTTACCACTCCAAATTTAAGAGCTTGGCAAGCGGAGACAAATATTTTGCGTGACTTTTAGTGAAAGTGAGCGAGCATGCAAAAATTATTTACCAAATTGCAATAGCAGGCAAAATACCTCTCTCAATCATCCAACCCTTGAGCCCACGAGAACACAAAGCGGAGGGTAGACCTAACGTATGTCCCGAATGGGAAGGAAAAAATTACGACTCGTGCTAAGACAACCCTACGATTCCACAGTTGAAGGTTTCTGCGATACTTTACCTATGGCTCTTTGGATTATGTTTTTATGCTTCTGGCGAAGTCCAAGGGTTATTGTCTCATAAGATGATTCATGATCGTTTGTAGTCGTAACATAGCCTTCTACTCGTAACCACATGGAATAATTTTTTCTGGTTGTTTTGTTTTTGCTGTTGATAAATATTGCTTATCAATATGGATCAATTTGAGTGTCATTTTACCATTGGCATTGATTATAAGTAACCACAGTCACCAACCCAAAAGTTGGGCTAGTTCTTTTGCAGAACCACACGTCATTTCTCCAGTCGATCTGGTACCCGAAAAATCACACAATTTGAGTGAAGCTGAGGGTTCCCTGAAGCGTCCTGGGGAATTGGACGTCTGCCCATCTGATCATTAATCCAATGCTCTACCTACTGGAATACCACGTCCCTAATTGATCATAGATATGAACGATTTCAAGGCACGGTTTAAGTGGAAATTAGTCCCACTGTCCACGATATAATTAACGAATATGAATTTTTAAGCTCGTCCCTTGCATAGAGATTGCTGAATCATAAACGAACATTCACATAAATACGTCCAAAGTGACTACATTCGAAATTAAAAGAATTACGCAACACTAAAAATAATGGAAGAGAGGACACATGAAATAAAATATATACAATGAGTACAACGGCAATATGGTTTTTGGTTCTTTTAATTTTCCCACTCTTAAATTCATCATCGCTTTCATTATTGCTCCCTCTTCAACTCATTCATGTATCATAATAATGATATGTTCTTCGATTTTTATTCCGAAAGATCGTTTGCCTTATTAAAATGTGAATAAAACAAGAAAGTAGAAAAAATAATATTTTCTTCAAAAGTCGCCCATTACTCCTGGTTTTGCTTTAAGCCATGGACAACCTATGATCTTTGTCCTAGTAACAACGCACCAAAATATGCACTAATATATATGGCAATCTGGATAATCCACCTTTCATCATTTTCAACAGTCTACTGATCAAGTAGTTCATAATTAAAACAATTACTGAACTCTACTGCATCTATTTTCTTTTCAAAACAAGAAAAACCATAACATTAAACATTATACAGACCAATTTTTAACTCAAAATTCTTTTTATATACCTGGAAGTCGTCCAACATACATAATCTTATCATCTCCCTACCTAAAGTTCGTTAAAATTCCGTGAAAATCGATACGTGCTCCACGTCCACTTTTCCTGCTTCTTTTTCAATTTTTCAGAACAATTTTCTCTTTTCCTACCATGCCCAGCCACTCCTCTTTTGTATTTTTTTACTGTTCATTTTACTTCTTTCATTCTTCTCAGCGGCCAAACCTTAAAAGCCTTCAATATAAGCCTCTAAGCGACCAGTTTTGGAATTCACACAAAAATAATAGACTTTCTACATCAGTTTCAATCATGTTTTCTTAACAGCCTTACTCAAGGTTCTTAGTATTAACACACTTTTATTTATCAAAAATTCTGAACACAAAATGTTTTCTCTTTTTGTTTACTTAACACTTTATTACAATTATAGTGGCAAGAGTAGTTTATTCCGCCAAGCTTCCTTCTTCCTATTAATGTCTCCCTATTTTCCGAAAACCTCTTTTCTTTCGTTTTCTTCTCATTGAATCACATCCAATAATTATTGCAACGGTTCTGGGCTCATAGCACGAACGTGTAACCATAATTGTGTTTATGAGTGCTGTCGAAGTGTGTGCACTATGTCCAAAGGTTAAAGTTAAAAGAGAAACCACAGGGTTTAAGTCACATCTTCCAGTCGTGTGCATTCGAGGTCAACTCTGCAATTTCCTTGCCAAAAGGTGGTCGTCCTGGGATTACCTTTACACTCTGACACCATATTAACGATGACTAACGGCGTAAGTGCTTGCGATTGGGATTTTGTTGGCATGATTTCCAGTGAATTATTCACAAGAGAATATTCGGTACTTTAGATTTATAATTAGATTGGAAGAGGGAATTATGTTTCGGCAAGGATCCACTCATCGGATGTGAAACTTCCCTCGGGGAAATTATAATACTTGATCAATTATCTTCCCTCCGTACGATTTTCAAGATGGGAAAAAACATTAAATTACAAAAAGTCATCTCTTATAAAACTTTTTTCTTGCATATTATTACACCTGAACATTTTTGAAAGGAATTTTTAGGTTGATCCGCCTTTGTGTCAAATACATTTTCCAACAAGTAAGTGATATTCCCGATTCGGTAGTAAATAAAATTGTCCCAGATGATTGCATTGGGTACAAATTTAATCAACAATTTGTCACAAATTGCTTCAATTCATGGTAAACCTCTAAAAAAATCGTCACCCAAAAAATGAAATCATTTTTGTGAATCACAACTCCTGGTACCTTTTACTAGGAATTGAATGTTTACGTGGCTGCATACAATTTGCAAGGGGAAGCAGATTATCAAAAACTATTTGAAACTCAATATTAATATTATTCTGTAGTCTACCATTTGGGTAGGATTCGTGTGGACACAAGAAACAACCTTAACATCCCTAAATTTCTTAGTCCTTCCCAAAAGACAGCCTGACTCCGTTGGGTAATAAATCATTATTAAATTCCGCATACATTCCACCTCACTTAACTCCGTCCAATATTCTTACCCTTATCCTCACTCTCCTTCACCTCACTTTTTAAAGGAGTATGTTGGCATCTATCAATACAAAAGAATGGGTATCTCTTTAATATCCAGAAAATTATTATGCTAGGAGAATACCATACAGAGAAATTTGGAAAGCAATTAACTGGAGAGAAGAGAAAGTTACATTTCCTCTATTTTTGTTCTCCTTGACAATTCAGTCAGCTTTTCGACAGGTAAGTGTCTAAATTATGTTCATGCCAACAGAAATTTTAATATACATTTTACTGAAATTTTAGTTTTTAAATTTTGAGCCCATATGCGTGTGGACTGTATGAAATCCACTTAAAACTTTAATTATTCATGTTATTAAAATTATCAAGTTTTCAAAATTGCTATATTTCGGTAAATTATTAATATTTCGGTAAAAATAGGCATTATTGCTCAAATGCTCATTGTCTATGTTTTCACTTCTTCCATAGTGACAATGCATCTACGAAAAATTAATTCAGGCTGTGAAAAATAAAGATAAATAAAGTCCAGGTCATAAAAATAAAGAGGATGCCATTAATAAAATTGCTTACTTACTTGCTATATATTTCAATTGCACAGACACGTTTGTTCACGAGGTTCCCCGAAAATGTACATTTCATATTATACCCGTTTTTCTTCTCTCCAAAGTTTTCTGTTCCTAAACATTTTTCATTTTCATGAATTTACTTTAAAAGTTATTTGGCGACCGAAAAGTTATTGGACATGAAAATGCTACAAGATAAAGGAAAGTTTAAATGATAAAAATTCGGGAAACCGTTCTCTAAGAGCTCCAAATCTGACCGATAAAAGGCTATGTTGCACAGAACGACAAAAATACCTCTGAATAAATGGTATGTGCACACAGTCTTCATTTTATGGATTTTATGTGTCAATCTTTCTTGCGTTGATGTTTTGCCCGTAAGATAATATTTTTATGTTGGATTGCGCACATGACGAACATTTCTAAGGTTGACAGAAGATTGTACCAGCCGGGCGTTAAACTCAAATTTCCTACGCTTTCCAAAATTACCTGCCCTAGTAGCGACATAACATGTAGATTCAAAATGTGCCCTGATATTATGGGCACTGCTTGACATGATTTGATAAGCTGGGATAACGAATCACGCGTGAGAAGTCTTCTTGTATCTTTCTTCTGAATTTCTGAGCACAGACATCCGCATCTCATCCCTAGCTTCCTCATTGCTTCTCGATGGCACTTCGTGATAGGCTATGAATTCGTAGAGTAAGGAGATTGACAGCGAGGAACGAAAGACATAAAAGCAATCAAGATATCGAGGGCACCAAACACCTAACAAGAGTATGGAAGTAACTGAGCTATCCTCTGCAAAATCTGCAAGATATCCGTTTGAAACGTGTAAAAAATATAATTAAATCTATTTCAAATATTTTTCGAATTTATCCTTTCGAGGAGATAGAGCTATCATTGGAGGCAGAGAATGTGGTGATTACAAATTCAGTGTACATTTTTCTCATCTGGTTGGGTGAAACATATGCAATGAATAATCTACGAATAGTTAACTTCAACAAAAAATAAAAAAATGTTTGATGAAGCATTATTCTTTGCTAAAAACAATGACGATATGATTGTAAAATTATTAAATTTCGTCTGAACGTATGATAAATTTCTATCCGATCAATATGCAATGGCATTCCTCTAAATTAAGTCCTTCTTAGCTATTCATCATTTCTGAAAAACTTCCACGCTATAATGTGGCCTCGAAATATATTAGGAAATGTTTTCTTACCGCCTTTGTAAGTTTTTAAAAACACGTTCCCTGAATGAGTCTGTGGATGTTTTGTGACGCAATGTATTTTTCTGGAAGTAACTAAACGAATCAGTGAGTCATCTTTACGAAGCTGAATACTGAGTTACAGGTATTCTATGTTGATATGATCTGGTAACAGAAAGTCAATTAATACAAGGTTGATTCAATATCAGATGTAAAATTCAATAGATCATAGTGTATATTTAACAATTGTTTTCAATTATCTAAATGCCAAATCTATTTTTTTATTCATCATAATGTGAAAGTTTTAGCATTACCTAGTTTTATCCGAAGGAATTTATGGCGGCCCACAAAGGCTAGGGAATGTCCACACAATATCGAATCGTTTAAATCCTTTATAGCATTACAACATTTGGATTTTCTGGTGCATATCAAGTGCCATTTTTATTAATATGATACCTCATTTGTCTGCAAACTAATTATTTGTCCATAAAAATGAATCTCGGGCGATGCATTTTTCACGGAAGCTTCGTGAATATTTACTTGTACTTATAAGGCTTTTGAAAAAAAAATGCTCCAGAAAACAGTTTAATTATGGAGGACAATTGATAAATTGAAGTAGAGATGGTTTTTATTTAGCTTCGTTGGGATGAATTTATCAGGTTTCGGAGGAGAGTTACAATTAAACTTTCGTTCTATAATTCACATCAAAAGAAATTTGTGTTATTACTTATTAAGGGAGGCGACCAAAAGACTGAAAGAAATGAGTGAATGAGGTTCTTCTTCTGACACACTTAGGATGATAATTCATCCACAGAGGAAAAGCAATAATAAAAATACTCTTGCGAGAAGCATGTGAAGGACATTCACGGAAAAGGATTGGCGCTATTATTATTAACTTTCTTTAGACAATTTTTTTTTTTGCATTTGTATACGAATAACCACATATTATCCACGAGGTTGCATTATTTTGTTAAATTTTTCATCAAAATCTTCAGTTTGTCATTTCCTTAATATTCAGGGATTAAATTTCGTCGCACGTCGCAATATTTGATATTTTTTTCAGTTGATAATTGAAAAAATCTCAAGGAATTATTTTATAATGATAATTGATTTTTATATAAGCCTTGGTAGTGATGTTCGTTAAGGCCACAACGGTTGCAGCAGTGTTCGCTGCTAGATTCTCCTGGATATCCTTCCGTGTTCTTCACCGATGGGGCTGCAGGTAGTCTCGATAGGGGGCGGTATGTACTGAGTAATGAAAAATGGTGAGTAAGGGGTGGGTAAAGCCAAGGGCCAAACAAGGTCAAAGGTGAGAGGGGCACAAAAGGTTAGATGATAGTGGAAAGCTAATTAAAGCATCGTGACGTGCTAACGATCTCTCTTTAAGTTTCCTGGGTACTTATTTAGTCCTCAAGGGGTATCTCACGTTACTGAGCTCTAAATATCCTTATCTTTCATTCGGTCCCCGAGGAAAATGACTTTTAAGATACACCTCCGTTTATTCAAATTTTCTGTACTGCTGATACAAATGCAAAGTCTAGTAATAAATATGCCTTGGCATTTTCGCAGAAGAGAAGGAGTTTAACCGTTTACATTACTAAAGAGAGAATTGTAAATTCCATCAACTATTATTTGTTTAATGAGAGAGGAATGTAAGGATGATGGGGGTTTACAGAAACGGGATCGAATGTGTATGCTGCACTGTATTGGAGGGTGATGGTACTGTTGGGGCGTAAGAAATTAAATCTGTGGAAATTGCCCCAAATGGAATGGAATCAATATTGACCGAACAAGATGGGATAAAAAAGCTAGATATAATACGTAGATTAATTATATTATTTGACATCAGGAAAATTAATTGAGACTGAAATATAATGTGATGTCAATAAGATCATGTTAGGTCCAGAGATGCTTGACTGGGGGACAAGAAAAAAAAATATGTACATGACAACGAACAGTCATGGAAGGCATAAGAATAGAAGAAATGGCTTAAGAAGTACTTCCAAGGTTTCGGAAAGGTGTAAAGAACAGTTTTTTGTGGCCTTATTCATGGAGTTCATGAGGAAGAAATTTATCCTGAACACCTATTTCCATAAGTATTAATTGAAAAAAAGACTATCAACAGTTTTGGAAGACTACAGGACAAGGAATGACTGTCTTTTATACATTTTTATTAGTATTTGTATCCTACCGTTTAAGTTATGTTTTCGATGGACTGAGACTGAACATCGCTACATTCCTTAGCTTAGTCTAACTGAACACCATAACAACCCGCACAGCATTAGTCTAATCAGCAATTCCACATTCGTCTTTCCTCCATTCCGTCTCTAATGCTTATCCTTTTCCTCTCCCTTCGCTAGCCTAACATCCTGCCCTCTATCACTGTATTCCATCGCCAATCAAAATACTCTGAATCAACCTTTCCTGCCTCCTTTGAATTTCTCCCAATAATCCCCTCTCTTCCCCCACCATGCCTGTATATAAATAGATCGGAGAGATAAATAATATAATATTTATCTATATTATATATAGATAAATAATTATTATTATAAATAATAATATTTTGTTATATAATTATATAATAAATTATATTAATTAATTTTATATAAATTAATGTAATTATAAATAATAATATCATATAATAATAATTATATATATATATATATTATTTATCTCTCCGATCTATTTCTTTTTTCTGTAATTCATTCAGCTTGATAGTTAGCACTTGATCATGCGTTAATCTGATTTTCTTAATCTCCCACCGACGTGCACTCCATCCTTCGGTCCTTCCCTTCGCTTCTCTTTCAGCGTTTCATCTAATTTATATTGAATATAAAACGCATTTCTACCTTACTTTCCCTTCCCAGCAATGCCCATCTCAACTATTAATGTGGTATTCTTTACTCTAGTAATTAGTAAACGTGGAAAAACTAAAAAATACAAATCATGAAATGATGCACGAATAAGCCACAGCAAAAAATGACTTTGCTTCTAACAAATTGTAGAAAAAATATGCTTGATATTATGGAGATATAACTACTTTTTCACACTTTTTGTTATGAATTTCGACATGTATACAAAATTATCAGTTCCATATAATGCGTAATGCTATGTTTTTTAATCCTTTTAATAAATGAATTTTATTGCTAAAATACGAGCATATGATTCTCAAATGTACCATCTTTTTCGATACATGTAAGCCATCAGCACACAGTTAATTCAAAGTGTCAATTTTTATTTATAATTATGAACATTGACACCGATTGATTTTTTGTAACTCTTCAGTTTGCTGATTTTCATGTGAAGTACCACAATGTGCAAAAGAGAAACCCAATAATAACAATTGTTCTCCGGTCACTAGACTACATCTATGATTTAATTTGGAAAGTATTTTGTGTACATACTTGCATATTTACATTCATTTATAATTTACAAAACAGATTTTGTTAAGTTCTAACATTAAAGACGCTCCTGGAACAATACGCATGTTTATAGCAATCATTTTTCCATACATTTCCATTACTTGTTCCAGATTTTTATGTTCGCTATAATCTTCCTAATAAAACAATTTTTATTAACAACTATTTCTCGATTCTTGCTTGCCTAATATTCACCATTTTGTAATATTTATTTCATTATTTCTTATACTATTTGATATTTCAAAGATATTTTGTCACAGTATTCTCTGGGGCATGCATGAAAAGATGAATGGATGAGACAACGTGAAGGAGATATGTTCGGAGTTGGCCGCATGGAAGAGTTCACTGACTACATTATCCCCTAAGATAATCCAGACTTTTTGAATTAGCACTGCAAACTAACTTGGAAGAGACTGAAGTAAATGTTGCGTACGTATGGTACTCAACAGCCCTCTAATCATTTTTCTTCATCAAACTATCTATCTCTCAACATCCATACATTCTTCCTCTTTAGAATTTCTATCACAAAACTCTATTTTCAAATCCAAAACAAATCCCTTGGTTTCTCTTCGTCTCTATTCAACAATTATTTTCTTTGATTTTCCATCTCAAAGGTCGTCAACCTACTATCATACCCGGGGACTTCGTTTCCGAACCACAAAGAGTACACTCATTATTAAATCCATCACTGATCTTTCCGTTTTACGTCTCACCACCAGCTTTTCCTGTCATCACATCCGTCCTATGTTTAAATGGTTTTCACTCTTACGCAATTTCGCTAATGGCCTCAGCTTCATCTTAATCTTCTACAATCACTGAAAAAACACTTTAATTGATAATTATCAATTGGGTTACTGCGCCCTACTATATTACTACATATGCCCTTCTTACCTCCCTTCCCGCCTCCTTCCCCTATTGTCTTTCACTCCGTTGGACGGGTAAAAACGACACACATTTATGAATTATCAACACGGTTGTCTCCATTCATCAACACTCACTGGTAATAAAATATGATCTCGTTGTCTGGAGTAGGGGTGAGTAAGGCCGTCCATTTACTTTTATGAAATATAATGCACGATTCCTCAATTAATTCCCGAGCACCCCAGCAATTTAATACTTATTCTAACGAAACGTTTAAAGCAGCCTTGGAGATTGTAATTGCAAGGCAGGGATGAAGAGAGTAGAGGGCAGCATGGAGCAGTTATTACTCCGCTCATAACGAAAGACTCCACAGTAATGGTTCCACACTTTTACATCTCATTCAACGGACGGCGTACCTACTGCGAGGCTGAAGTGCTCTCCGTACGATACTCAAAGAGCGGAGGGCACTTCCGCGAAGACTGAAAATCGGAATACTACTGAAAAATCCGTCATTGCACCGGAGGGAATCGAGTCTGGGAGGAGGGAAATGTTTGAATTTTTCGTGCCGAGTATTGTTTGGGTAGAGAGGGCGGGGGAACGGGAAAAGGAATGATTTTACAATAGTAAGAATCATCTTATACATCTACCCATTAAAGAGAGGGTAGGAGAGTACCTCAACTTAACGCACACTGAAATGGAATAACACTTAAAGTGACAACCCAACCGCGTGGGGTATAGAATAATACTAATCGACACCCTCCGTCATGGAAATAAACCTCGTTTACCAAAAGAGCAGCGTTCAATTCTCGTTAGGGCTTTCTATATATTTTCCCTGGTTGTTTACTTGGTGTAATATCTGAAAAATGGCGACAAGGATAAGATTTTGAAAAAAAATTACCACAAATATATTTCTAGTAAAGACATATAGTATTTCACCCATTAACGTATAATGCGGTAGTTCTGTGGTTAGAAACGAAAATAGGAATTTTAAAAGCCATTCACAATAACTAAATATTATATACTCTCAGATCAATCAAGCAATCGTTTACAGCTATAACTGAGATTCACCTTAAATGCAAACTAAATCCGACAATGTTGCACTGTTCGATACAAATAATCGCTCTATCTAAAAAAAAATAAAAAAAATGGGTCACATTCACGGGTACGAATTGGGCATACATTGTTCTGTATAACAGAGAGGTTAATGCTCGCGTTAAAGCTGTTTTCCTTATCAAGAATGAGATTTGCGCTGAGCAAGGTATACTGGTTAGGGTCTAATCACGCTTCAGAGCTATTTATTTGTATTTCCATGCTGCATTAGCAAGTTCTCGCAATTGAAGCATTGACATTGGGAAAGAGGTGTGGTTTAGATGCGTAGGTTGTTTGCACGGGAGATCCATGGCGGATAATTAAAAAATAATCGTCGGAAATATTTTCACATATTAGTTAAAAAGTGCTAAACGGTAAAATTGGTCAAAAATACCCATCCTTCCCGCAAATCTTTTTAAATAAGTTACACTCTGAAACCAAAAAGAAAAATTCTCGATTATGACCAAAATCCAAGTATGTAGGTGAGTGATTTGAGAAAACCATTTCTTACCTAATAATTTGGCGTCAACATCATTATTATTTGGTAATCTAGTATTTACGAGTAAGATAAGTTTTGGATGAACACTAACTTCACCCAAGACCCCCCCCCAAACTTCTAAAACACCCTTCATTTAATCCACAAACCTTTCTTTCTATTTTATGCTACGTACATGCCTTTACTTTTCCTCCATTTACCGCGTTGGACTGATGTTTTCCACTCTTTCACAGTATTCAACATTCCTTCGCCAATCAGAATGCTCTACATCCACCTCTCTTTCTTCTCCCAATAATCCTCTCTCTTCCCCCACAATGCGTATAGAACTTCCTCTTTTGTGATCCTTTCTGCCCATTTCACTAGATTCAATCCTTACTTGTTTTAATTCCACATGTCAAAAGTCTCCAATGTACACATATCATCTTGCTTCAATAACTAAGTTTCCGCGCACTAAAAATCAAAGTTTCTCCTGTTTAATTTCTACTTCGTTTTAATGCTAGTAATTCTCAGGAGTAAATGTAATCATATTAATACATTAATAAAGGTATCCCTGAATGAATGAAATTCGTGCCTCATGAATTGCTTAAAATGATAGATTGAATGGAATTCCATCTCAAAAAGAGCATAAGAGAATTGAAAACTAAAGAAAGGAGGTGAAACATTCGTGTAGCGGAGTCTAAACGACTTTCTCCGGTCAAGTACGTCGAGAAAAAATAAAAAATAGATACCCCCTCCCATTCAACAAATATAATTTTTTTATGAACGGTTGCAACCACACCCCTCGCCATGGGCAGCTCATCGCCCGGGTCACTCAGACTAATCCACGAGTACAGGTGGAGCAGTTGAAACTTGAACGACTTTCTCCACTCACCGCTCAGCCCGACATCACACGCTTTCGCCAGGGATTCTGCCGAGAGAGGGGCTTCCAACCTCACTCACTGGGTTGCATTAGTCGTGGGGTTAGAAGGGATAAGATTGACAAAAACAAGGTGAGCCGAAGCAAGCTCGTTGGGAAGAGGAAGAGAAAGAAGGAGGAGGCGAGGGACGGAGAAGAGAGGTGATTCCGAAAGCCTTCCTCTCATTGCGCGAGAAGATGGCGAGGGAAATGGGGTGTGGTTCTTCCTGCGCCGGGAAGTCTTCGAGCTGCTCGGGAGACATTTTCATCTCTCGCCTTTTTTGAAAGCTGGAGACCTTTTGTTTTAAATAATGCGAGGAGTACGGGTGAAGCGCGGAGGTGAATGTATCTCTGTGGGCGTGTTTGTGTGCGAAGAGAGGGTAAATGGAGGGAGGCGATGAAGAAGGAGATGCCGCGACGAGATGAATGCGTGGGAGTGTTTCGTGATACAACTTCCGCGTATTTCAGCGCGTCGCACACCCACGCAACTCGCGAGCATATCTGCCAAATGTGTGAGAGCGACGGTGAAAAGGTGGAAGAAACAATAGGAGGGTGTAAAAATTGTCTAACTTCAGTGAATAGTCATTTAATATGCAATGGTTAGTCATTAAAGCCTCTTTGATCTTGGTGCTGGCCTTGGTAGGTGACGGAGATATGACGACGTGGTGAATCCCGGGGAATCTATTAAAATCTACAACCACATGATGCAATTAAGGCCACAGCTAGTGGCAAGGGGTGATTCAACGACAGGTGTGCCATATCCAAAATTAAGTTTTCTGCATTTTTAGTTACAATACGTACATTACTCCCATAGACTACGACCTTGGCGCGGTGGAAGGGTTTGGGCGTTCCGATGACCCCTAGAGTTGTTCTGGTGGAAGCAATGATAATTTTTCCTGGTAGGGTCACACTTTCCAGATAGATCGACGAGTGAGGAACAGGCGAAAGGTCGTCCGCGGAGTGTCGGTTCCTGAGTGAGGCTACTGTAAAGACGTATGGACCAAATCGGGCAGCCATTTGAGCGACGGTGTCACGTTTAAAACACTAGCGAAGACGACTAAATTATTATTTCATGAGCCGATGATGAACAGAACTGCAGGAGTGGTTCTCGAGATTTGCTGCATGTGGAAAATTTTAGGCCACCAAATTTTTCCTCTCACTGAATGTGACTATGTGAATGTGAATATCTCATTGAAGCAAGCGAATTAATTAAAATTAGCAATTTTCCACAAAAATACGTGAATGCCTGAAACGTCTCTTTTTATTTTAGAAACAAGCGAAGTAAAGCGATAATTCATTTCAATGTATTTATATACTCTTGGGTTATTCTAGCAAATTTTGACCATTAGGTTTTTCGGCCGACTTTTCTCTTGTGGACGTGGGAACATGCTTTGGCACCGAAAATAAACTGAAAGACATACTAGCATCAGCAAAGGACAAACTTTGTCCTCTCCCAACGGAGGGTGTCAATATGCAGGGGTGGTAAACATTAGAGAACACAAAACGTCGGTGAAAAACCATCTGTGCAGAATATCTGCCATTGCAAAACATATTATGTACAATTTAGGACATTAATATTCGGCAATATGAAGATCTTGGCCATGAAACAGTCCTACTGATGATCCGTGGTTCAATAGAGAGTTCAAAACGACCGCGCAATAATAACCTCGACGACGGATTTATCCTACCACATACGTAAAGACGCCTTCTCCAGGGTGGGCAGGGGTAACGAGGGACTCATCGAAGATTTAATTGGTGCAAACCAACAGTCCTGTTAATTACAAGGAGTTCATGAAACGAATAGGATTTTTTTAAATATGTACAACCAACCAGGTTACCTAGAATTAAAACAAAAGAAAAATACTTTTGCCCCGCAGTGAGTTCACTTTCAGTCATTCTGATCCCCTTGGGTTTGTGGAAACACTGACATCTTAAATTGTCGGTTCCACATTTGAACTATCTAATCTCATGGTCATGATCCCAACAGTAGTAAGATGTGGCTAATAATACATTTTCACCATCATCGCTTTAGGGCGCTGCTGCCAGTTAATGCAAGAGATTAGTCTGCAATTTAAACTTCGCTCCGTGAGTGATCCCCAACCAATTTCTTCTAATAATCTAGACACGCTACCTTTTTTGATCATGACAACATTTTATCTACCTCCTCAACGCTGCACGCGATCTAATTCGGTAATCGATCCAACTTTATGAGTATTCCATGCCATAGCGGCATATTCTCAATGAAGCCTAACTAGCGAACGATAACTTTGCCCTTTAATCTTCTCCTCACATTTCTCCAATACTCTTCCAATAAATCCTAATTTTTTGCCAACATACCAGCGCATTGCCGGTGGTTTTCACCCGGGAGAGGTTCAGAAAGGGGTAAAGTCTTAGTACCCGTATGTAATCGAGTCTACACTTCCCATTAGTAGACACCGGATGGATGGCGAATAAAACTATTACCGTGTTCAAAATTTAGCGTGAAATTACAATTTGAAAATTTTAATGCGAGTCGAATGATTCGTTATCGCCAAAAGAGTGATGCGGAGGCAATTCAAGTTACAGGTAGTGATAAAAATGATAGGGGCGAAAGTCCCAGCCAAAAACCACACAAATCATCGAACACAGTTACGAATCTTCAATAAAGGGAGACTAGTGACACGTAGGAGAAAGAGCTACCCTCCACTTGCTTACATTTTAAATTTATCTTCTTATTATGATTGGACGCAAAGGAACACCAACCTATAAGAACTAGGGATGGTTAAGGAGGAAAGGGGATTGCTGGGAGAAATCCAAAGAAGACAGGAAACATGGATGGAGAGCATTTTGATTTCCAATGGCATGCTGACGACTGTGATACATGGTAGAATGATAGATAAGATTCAGATTTGTTATTCAACGATGCTAGCGAGTAATGCAATATTTTCTATCTTATAGTGAATCTTAAACGTCTTGACGGGGTAACTGTCTAACATGGATTTGACCATAAACCTCGACCAGTCGAATCGCATGATATGTTCAGAGCTACTTTCCCCGCCTTAGTGACTACGAACGCTCTTCGTATTAACTTGGGGAAGTAATCATTTTCCCCAAACCATTATCCTAAAGGTAACGTGGGGAGAAATATGGTGCAATAGAGAAAAACGTTTAAGAATAACGGTGTATCCCACTAAAGATCTCGAAGGCTTTATACAGGATCGGAAAAGAGAGAAGTGAAAGGATGAACGATAGAGTGGAGCCATGGTGAAAGTAGATTAATCAATGAATGGAGGTGAAGAGGGATTTATTAGAGTCAAAGATCGCTAATATTACACGTTTGACAGAGAAATACTTCATAACGCAAATTATGTGACATTAATTGGGCGAAATCACGGATGATCGCATCGTTTCCTGGGCACAATTCCATGGCGCCGGGTATTGACAGAGACGCATGATGTCACCATTAAATTTCTTCCGCTATTTTATGACTTTAGGGAAAGCCGGACAGTAATCCGAGAGTGAAATGTTTCCTTCAAATTACTAATTAACACTCTGCGGACGTGACTACGAGAGGCACTCTCTCGTCTTTCGGTATCGTTAATTAGAGTCGATTGTCACCATACTTACAGCTTAATGAAATAGACATGATTTTTTTATGTTACGCGCTGAACTTTCCTAATTTAGAGAACTAACTCCCAAACTACTTAGTCAAGGGCAACACAGCGTACTTATCTCTTCGAAAATGACGCAAAAGGAGTTTTTACGGCGGAAATAAAACCTGGAAGGATTTCTAAAAATCCGATTTACTTTTGATGATATGACGAAAACTCACAAAGATAAAAAAGGAAGTTTTTCAAACGTCCCATAGAAAGTATTTATAATGTAGTATTTCAGCATTTTTTAAACGTTTATTCATTTCCTTATCTTTATTATGGATTTTTTAAGATCATCTACTGGTTAAAGTAAGTTTTTGGATGGAAACAACTATCAAATAATTATCTAGTCCCTCCTAACAAAACACAACCCAGTATCCTACTCTAAAAAAAGCCCCTTTTCAACTCTGTATAAGTCCTTCCTTCCTGCATCACGTCCAATATCCCTATCCTATTCCTATCCCTTCCTCGCTTGCCTAACATTCCCTCCGCTATTCACAATTTTCAACATGCCACTGCCAATCAATATGCTCTAAATCTATCTTTCCTAAGTATTTTGGATTTCTCCTCCCATTGTATGAAAGCTTCATTGCCCACCGTATTTATTCACCTTACGTTTCTGATTTATTAGGTAATCTACCGGTTAAGGTAGGTTTTTGGATGGACACAACTATCAAATAAACATTTTGTAACTCCCCACCTAGCAAACTAATCTATATCAGGTCCCTCTTCATCTCGGTGTACTTCTTTCCTCCCTTCATCCCGTCCAACATCCCTATCCTGTTCCTACCCTTACCACGCTTGCCCAACATTCTCCCCTCTATTACCCTCTTCAACATTCCACTACCGCTCAATACGCCTTTCATCCATTTTTCCTGCCTCCATAAGATTTCTCTCAACAAACCCCTCTCCTCCCCCACCATTTCTAGTACTTCCTCATTTGTTTTCCTTTCGGTCCATTTCACCTTCTCCATTCTTCTCCATACCCACATTTCAAAAGCCTCCAATCTACGTCTATCCTCCTGCTTCAGCGACCACGTTTCCGCGCCGTACATAGCTACGCTCCTTATCAGAGTTTTTACGAGTCTTGTCTTAACATCCCTACTCAACGTCCCCGTCATCAACTCCCTCCTCTTTGAGAAAGCCTCCTTGCCTAGCGCAATTCTTCTCCTTACGTCCCTACCACTTTGACCGCGTTGGTCCAAAACACTTCCGAGATATGTAAACTGCTCTACCTGCTCTATTCTTTCCCCGCCTATTTTAATATTTAGCTTAGCCTTTTTCTTTCTAGAAAATCGCATAACCTTTGTTTTATTAATATTGATTCTCATCCCATATTTATCGCACTGAACCTCCAATTCACTCAACAATGCTTGCAACCCCTTGGCTGACTGAGCAACTAATGCTTGGTCATCAGCAAACCTAACCGATTTTACGAGTTCCCCTCCGACTTTCATTCCTAACTCCAGTTCTTCCCATGCCTCTTTAATCATTTCCTCTACATATACGTTGAACAGTACCGGTGACAATGGGCAACCCTGCCTTACACCTCTTCCTAACACTGCCCATCCGGACTCTCCGTTCCCCACTCGCACCTGAGCAGTCTGAGACATGTACAGGTTGCGGATCAGTCTCCTGTCCCTCCAATCCATTCCTATTTTCTGCAATACACGCATTAATTTTTCCCAATTCACTCTATCAAACGCTTTTTCGAAATCTACAAAACAGGCAAAAACGTCCTGATTGTATTCTATATTTCTCTCGACTAGTGATCTCATTACTGCAATGGCATCACGCGTACCTCTTCCTTTCCTGAACCCAAACTGATCATCCCCTAAGTAATCATTTGCCTTACTCTCTATCCTTTTGTTGATGATCCTGAGAATAACTTTAGCTGCGTGGGATATCAAACTTATTGTTCTGTAATCCTCACATGACGAAGCCTTTGCCTTTTTTGGAATAGGAACTAACACCGATCTCACAAAATCTTCCGGCCAGATTCCTTCCTCATAGATACTACGAATCAGTCCATATATGGCCTTCTTCCCACCTTTCCCTAACCATTTCAACATTTCTACAGGAATATTGTCCACCCCCACAGCCTTGTTTGCTTTCATCTCCTTTAATGCCCTTTCTATTTCATCGTCGAGTATGCCTGGACCTAAGCTATCTTCTTCTAACTCATGTTCCTTTTCTATGTCTAACCTTGTCGGCCTAAGTTCTTTACCATACAGTGTTTCTATATATTCCTTCCATCTCTCTTGGATTTTTCCTGGTTCAACTATTATCTTACCCCATTTATCTTTAACTGTTAGCACTGATCTTGCCTTCTTACTTCCCGATAATAACTTAACCTTGCTGTAAACACAGTAATCAACCCGAAGGTCGGTTTAGTAGGTGATGGTAGAGCTCACCCATGTACCAAGCCCGACGGCGTGTGAATATTCACACATCAGGGTAGGGGGGCCAGTTCCTTTCCCTGACCTTGCTGTATAGAGCACCAATTTCACCCTTCTTCTGTAGACTTTCCATATCCTCGCATTGCGTTTTCCACCATTCTTCTTTTGCTTTATTTGTGGCCCTTCTCAATTTATTGTTTAACTCTTTGTACTTCATTTTGCCTAACTCTGTGTTTACATTTTTCCATCTTCTTCTCTCGTCCATCTTTGCAATCATCTCATCCGTTACCCATGGTTTCCTTATCCTTTTCCCGTTAACGGTTCCTATAGTGTCTTTAGCGGCTTCCAATATCCCTTTCTTGATACATTCCCATTTTTCTTCGATAGCACTCAGTTCTTTACCGTCATCCATCATTTTCTCTACAGCCTCCTGATACTCCTTCTTCGTTAATTCATTTACTGCTTCTAAATTCCATTTTTTAACCCGCCGCCCTTGCCTTATCTTCTTGAAACGAACATTACATTTCATAACAACTAAATTGTGGTCAGAGTCCGCGTCCGCTCCTGGGAAACTGTGCGAATTAATCACACTGTTCCTAAACCTGTGCCTTACCATAATATAATCTAACTGATACCTTTCTGAGTCACCTGGCATTTTCCATGTATACCTACGCCTTTTGTGGTGTCTAAACCATGTGTTGGTGATGACTAACCCCTGTCTCCTGCAGAATTCAATTGCTTTCTCTCCGCGTTCATTCCTCGTGCCTAACCCATAGTCCCCCACCTCACCACCATCTCTTCCTTCGCCTACCGTCGCATTCCAATCCCCCATCACTATTAAATGTTTCCCTGCAGGAACACTCGCGATGATATCCTCTAACTCATCGTACATCCTATCGACTTCTTCCTTCTTGTGGTTGCTCGGTGGCATGTATACCTGAATAATGACCAAGTTCGTCGGCTCTGCTTTAATCTCTACGAGTTAAATTCTATCTGTCGCTTGCTCTATGTTGACTACGCTTCTTCCTACCCCTTTATTTAAAATTACGGCAACCCCTCGTTGGCTCTCGTCCCCGCCGCTGTATATTACTCTATAATTGTCACTCCAGTAATCCCCGCTATCCTTCCATCTCACCTCGCAGAGGCCTAAAACATCTATGTTACCTCTTTCCATCTCTCGCTTAATATTTTCTAATTTGCCTCTCCTCAACATTGTCCTGACGTTCCAGGTTCCTATTCTTACTACTTTCGCCTTCTTCTGAGTCTTCTGTCCTACTGAACTTATTTCTTCCCTGCAAGGGTTTCGTGGGATGACGACCGCGGAAGCCTTGCCTCTCCCGCTGCCGGGCACGACACACGGCCTCTTGGGCCGAGTCCCGTAGTTGCCAGGACTCATATTATCTATAGTGCCCATCATAATATTCTTGGGAATCATAATTGAGGTGGTTTCCCGTACGTTTCTGATATTTTGACCATTTTAGTACAAAACACTTCCGAGATACGTCTACTGCTCCACCCGCTCTAGGTTTTGTTCTCCTATTTTAATGTTTAACTTAGCATTTCTCTTTCTGGAAAACCGAATTAGCTTTGTTTTATTTATATTGATTCTCATCCCATAACTATTACACTGACTTTTTAATTCAATCAGGAATACTTGCAACCACTTGGCTGCCTGACAAACTACGTAGAGCTTTATCATTAGCAAACCTAAATGATTTTTCGAATTCCTCGCTGAATTTCATTCCTACCTCCAGTTCTTTCCATGCCTCTTTAATCATTTCCTCCACATATACGTTGAACAGCACCGGTGATAATGGACAACCTTGCCTAACACCTCTTCCTAACACTACCCATCCGGACTCTCCGTTCCCCACTCGCACCTGAGCAGTCTGAAACATGTACAGGTTGCGGATTAGCCTCCTGTCTTTCCAGTATATCCCTATTTTCTGCAATATATTAATTTGTTTTCCCAAATCACTCTATCAAACGCCATTTAGAAATCTACGATACAGGCAAATGAGTCCCGATTGCATTCTATATTCCTGTCTATTAGTGATCTCATTTCGGTAATGGCATATCACGTGTCTCTCCCCTCCCTGAACCCAAACTGATCATCCCCTAAGTAATCATTTGACCTACTCTCTATCCTTTTGTTGATAATCTTGAGAAATACCATAGCCATGTGCAAAATCAAACTTATTTTTCTGTAGTCCTCACATCATTTAACCTTTGCATTTGTTGGAAAAGGAACTAATATTTATCAGTCAAAGTCTTCCGGCCTAATTAATTCTTTATATATGGTACGAATCAGTCCATAAATATTCTCCCTTCCACATTTTCCTAAACATTTAAGTATTTCCACAGGAATATTGTCTACCTCCACAGCCTTATATGATTTCATTTCCCTTAATTTTCTATTTATCTCAGCGTCAAAAAATCCTGAACTTAAGCTACCTTTATTTGCGTCAAATTATATTTCTATGTCTAAAAAGGTTGGCCTCAGTTCTTCACCATATAGTTCTTCAGTACATTCCTTCCATTTACCTTTAATCTCTTTTGTTCCACTGGTGCTTCCCCCGACTTATCTCTAACTGTAACCCAGATTTTCATGATAGATAAGGTACCCATTAGCGGTAGGTTTTTGTAGGCCCCTGACTGTTATTATTTTGTAGAGTCCTTATTACAGAACATGCGGGATTTTCTCTTTTGGGCCTACGTTATTACATTTGTTAGACCTTAATACCTTAAGTCAGCGGGTCTTTTATGCAAAAAGCCTATTCTCTTCCTCTCTCTTCTCCATTAACCTAATGGTCACTCGCTCAACCATCTACTTTTTCTGTCTTGATTTTATCCCATAGCGCTAATTCCCATTTCCCTTCGCCAAAACGAAAGTGACACCGCTGTTTGCCTCCTCTCCATTCAGCTTATTTATTTACAATTATTCAAATACACTGTTCAAAGTACATTATTTACGCTTATCCGTTTATTGAAAATATCATTAAAATCAAATATTTTCATCATTCAATTTTAGTGTCTCAACCACAGTTTAAATGTCTGTCTTTTTTAAAAATACTTTAATAACAATAAATATGGAAAAATTACCTCTAAACGTTGTTGGGACGATGAGCACCAGGAGAGGTTTGTGTTTATTACCCTATGGAAATAATCTTCATAGAGAAGTCCGAAGGATTATGAATAATATCTAGCAACCTTGAATACCAATTATATTATCTCAGATATATTCTGGATCTGGTCGTGAAGTATTGGGAGAAAGTTTACCCAATTCCGGAGAGCCGGAGAGATACGTAAAATAATAGGGAAATCTAATTTGTAGAGGTGAATGCAGTTTGGAATAAGACAGTGCAGTATAGTATCAGCATATTTATCCTAAATGGAAGGCGTTGACAACATGCGATATAGTGTAAAATAATTAACGTACTCATAAAATGGTACACCAGCAAAAATCACCACCCGCGTTAAAAACATAAAATCCAGAGTTAATGAAACTGTGTTTTTTTTAAGTAAACTATACAATGAAGGTAGATTTTGGAAGGCTTACAGCAAATACTGTGCAATATTTATTGCTTAAACTTTACATGATGTATACTGCATTATTTTCTCCTTCAGTTCTACCTAAACTTCTGAAGGTTCGCACTTTCCACAGAGTCCACGCCGTTCAAAAGTCTATCCATTAACTTCCACTTAACTGTTTTAATATTCTATCTTCAATGAAAGCCTCCATCATTTCGCTATCTCTCAAAATGTCTTACAATTATTTTACCTTCTTCGGAAAGTCTATCAACTTCCTTTCTTCTCCTTCTTTATTGAAAACTTTTTCGTTAATTTTCACTCCGTTTAACTTATTTTCTTTATTACTCCCCACATTCCGGGTATGGTATCCATATAACACTAAGCTTCATCCTTAGGAATAATTTCATTTGTTATTATTTATACTCTACTGTTTTTAAGGAAGGTTTTGAATCAATAAATGTATTTACTTCTACTAACAAAACATAACATCTACTTTACCATAAAACTTCCTTCCTACCTCGAATCCCTAACACTCTCCCCTGGATCGCAATCCTCAATAAACCAATCGCCAATCGAAATAACCAGTATCCACCTTCTCTGCATCTTTTGAATGTTTATTTCGTTCCATTTTCCCTTTTCCATCCTTCTCTATAACCACAATTCAAAAATCATTAATCTATACCTATCATATTCGTCCCACGACTATGTTTTCGCGTGGTAAAAAAAATTAATGGGAAATATAAAATTAAAAATGCCAATATTTTCAGCATATTATTTAATACAATAATTCGATGATGCTCTGAAAATAGGGCTTAGTGACTTCGTAAACAATGCGTAATAGTGAAGCGGAATAAAATGCTGAAACTCTTTGATTCTTCTAATAATGACAGCAGATATGAAAAACATAAGCCTTCATATTTCATGCATCGTTTAATTATAATATCAATAAATTGCATTTTGAATTAATACCCTCTACTCCCAATAGGCATTCAGTGAAATATGAATGTTCGGACGAAAGTTTTTCCGAATAAAATACGGCAACTAGGTTAAAACGCATTTTGCTACCTAACTACATCTCAGTTCCGTAAATACATTGTTTTGTACTACCATTATATCAAACTTGATAATATATACATCCTTTATTCCCTTTCATGTATTATAGATCTAATTCATGTGATGAAATTAAGAACTAAAATAATTGCAAACAGTTGTTAGTTTTAAAAACTTTCCCATTTTCAAATAAAACCTTTCCCAGGACATAGCTTGGGTTAATTAGGACGAGAAACAGCAATAAAATGAAGCGATTAACCATTAACTATTACATTTAAAAAAGTTAGATTTCGATTAAATAGGGAATTAATACATTTTATCAAACGTCGAACCATAGCCAGTCTAAGTAATAATTATAACCAAAGATCTAAAAGTTATTAATTCTGTTAGTTGTCAACGGAAAGTGATAATATCGCCTGTGTACACGAGAATTTTCCGACCTAGCCCTTGTTACGGGTTTAAGGATGTTAAATTATTTAGTACCATGGCTTGAGGATTCCGAATCTACCGGATAAGAACACAACAACGGCATGCATCCATCATAAGCCATTGAAACTGAAACAGAATTTGACCGAAAGGCTGTTACTGACGCTAATGGTTACCTGAAGGCCATGCGCATATGAAATTATGAGTTCGACAGTTTTTAATTTGAAATATTTGATGTTCCGAAGGATTCTTTCTTCTTATCTTCTATATGTCGGATTGCATCTCCCTGATCTTTTTTTATTACACTTACAAATCAAAACTGAAATGATTAGCTACAGGAGATTTTCTTAGAAGACAGCGCTACTTGCGGCAATAATGGTCTATTTGAAGAAACCATCGTGTTGCTGCGTGAGAACTTCACAAATATAATCGTTATTATTCTGTCGTTTTCCGCGTCGATGAAGTGGAGGAAAAATTACAATACCCAAATTACCCTTTTAAAAGTTTTAGTTTTAAGTGTCCAAACAGATACTGTCAAGGTCACGTCGGGTGTACCACAAGGAAGTGTTATAGACCCCCTTCCTATTCCTTATTAACGTAAATGACCTCAGTACCGTAGTTAATAGCAAGCTCTGTCTTTTCGCCTGAAGTCGTGTTAGCCAACGACTTAGATGCAATTCAAAATTGGTGCGATACATGGCAATTGGAATTAAATTTTTAAAAATGCGTAGTAACACATTTTTGGGAAAAGAGTAATCCCCTCTCTTATAGTTAGAAAGTAAAACAAACCAAAATTGCGAGGGTAGATTCCTTTAAATACTTGGGTGTAACAATTACTCACGATCTGTCCTGGGGAAAACACAAACGAGAAATATGCGGTCGTGCTAATAAAAAATTGGGATTTGTGAAAAGAGTGCTAGGTAAATGCGACGAAAAAGTGAAAGAACAATGTTCCCTTGCCTTGGACAAGCCACACCTAGAGCATACTGCCAGTATATGGGATCCTCATAATATAAATTTGATTTCGGAATTAGATCGACTTCAGCGGAGGGGGGCTGGATTTGTCAAACATTGTTAGGACCAACCTAGCAGCGTATCCACTTTGCTAGACAATTTAGGTTGGGATTCTCTTACACAGCGGCGTTTACAATATAGATTAAACTGATTAAAAATATTTAAAGATGGGCCCTTTTCCAATGACATCAAGGATATAATACGAACCCCAACGTATTACGGTCGAAGGGATCACGAATATAAGACTAGAGAGATAGACTGCAAGATTTACAGGTTTAAAATGTCATTTTATCAACGATAAGGGACCAGAATGCTTGTAGTCAAAATTCTCCAGGAGTTAGTTCGTGGCGGGATTTCGTGTTTGAATGTGTATTTGGCCAATGTGGCTCGTCTCTTCTTCTGGCTATGCGTGCCATGAAACGCACCGTTCTTATCCTATATGATATCGTATGAAGGCTTTTCTATTATCCTTTCCCCTTCTTGTGTGTCATCGATTTCTCCTTTGGTGGGTGAAACAGCTTCCTAACGCCATCTCTTGGCTAAATTATCGGAGCACTTGGGCGCTTTATAAGATCGCAGATCTCAGTGAATATTAGGTTTCCTCATGAGCTTAATTGGCAGAGCATCCGCCCGGCAAGTGGAAGGTCCGTGGTTCAAATCCCGGATAAGGATATATTTTTACATTTGTGTTCTGCTCAAATCCACCTTCCCCACCTTTCCTGTGTTCGTCTTTTATGTGTTTTCCTATCCTCTTTCCTATCTATTTCTGTGTGAAATAATATTTGTTCGCCGTCGCCGGCGGGATTTCGTGTTTGAATGTGTGTATATATACATATATATATATATATATACATACATATATATATATATATATATATATATATATATATACATTATATATATATATATATATATATATACATATATTTATTTTTCATACAGGTTCCCCCTATCTTTCTTCACCTATTTGATAACCCCAACCCCCTCATCCCTTACCCTTCTCTTATGGTGCTAAATCCCCTGCCACACACCTTTTTGGTGGCTCGCTAGGTATTTATGTAGATATTTTCTCCTAATTTAGTTCAATTCCTAAGAGAGAGAGTGAGGGCAATCGTCTGCAAAACGGCTGCAACACGGATGAGCTCGCGAAATCAGTTTGAACTCACAAATTTACTTTCGAGCATGGTGATATCCGTATGAAGCCAAGAGTGTACTGCGGGGGTAACTTACGAGTTTTAAATACGGTACACAACTGTGAAAATTAACTATGAATTGACGGTCTCCAATACAACAGGAAGATTAACACTCCAATATTTAGTTTGATCTAAATATCGATCTAAATATTGATATTGCTGTTGATTTGAACATAATTCTTTCAAAGAAATAATAAAACCTGACTAGTTAAATCCATCGCAAAAAGTGTTGATATTCGTATACCCGGAATATGTCCAGATTTCTGAAGGGTGTGCCAGTGGCCATTCATATGAATGAAATGCCACACTCCTCTCAGTTCTGATATGCTAGTATCCAAAAGAAGTACACAGCTGTACTTAAGAAAAACTAATTGCAAAGGATTAATTAATATTATTTTTTGTTAATTCCACAAAAATTGGCCATCCTGGTGCAACCAATTTAATCACCAAGGTGACATCTACTGGTAGAGTTTGACCTAAAAGTCGGTGGTGTAGATCTTAATGAAAATCGATGGAGACTGTTAATGTCACCCATTTTATGAAATCGGCCGTACAGTAATAAATACCTTTCGTGCAATTTACTTGAGTTATTATTAGATCTTTAAAATGAGATTTAAAAAATTGGCACTTTATTCCGCTTAAACCTTAATTACGTAAGATGTGGGCCCCTTGGACTAAAAGGAATCGCATAGCTTCTGCTTGGTGAGACTAACGTGACTGGGCCTCTCTCTGTTAGGCGCTTGGAAATCACTAAATTTTGAGCCTCTGACCTTTGAACTGTACCACTTATTTAGAACTGTGGCAGAGTTTAAGTCCCGTCGATTATATCGATCTCATATTTTTTCATAGATGTGTCTTTATGACTTTAACAGGAAGCTCAGTACTTTGTGAATGTGAGGCAAGAGGATGTATTGGGGAAATTATGAGAAGACTTACGTTTAAGAAAGAGGCATTTGCATGAAGAAGCGAATTGACGACGGGTACAATTAGTAAGAATGTGAAGGAAGATTAGTAGAGGCTTTAATGCAAAGCGCAGTGATTCATTACTATGAGACCTGGTCATTGGGGAAAGGGAATGAGCGTAGGTTGGAGGGTGTTAATACTTGGGAATGGCGGAGAATGGAGACGATTAGTTAAACAGAGAGGAAGAACAAAGGCGAAGTTTCAGATAGTGTGGGCGAAGAGAGAAATTAACTGGGGGACATCCGAAAAAGGCAGAGACGAGAGTGGATACGGGAAATACTGAAAGATAGTAGTATGTTGACTGATACAAAAGTGAACCTTGGGATAGTCGGGTACAGTAAGGAAGAAGGCAGACTTTCTAGACAATATGAAGACGGGCAGAAGGTTCAAATAAATGAAAAAGGAATTAAGAAAAAGTCCCACGGTACATAGAAAGTACAATTCAATGCCCGAGGCACGACTGTGTGGTCGTTTTGTTAATAGAGGCAAGTAAAAGTACTTTTGAACAGCCGTTTAAGCTGTGTGCCTCCAAAACCGGTAGGATACTAATAATAATAACAATAGGTACCGTTTAAAATTTACTTTTAAGTCAAGTAGAATTATCTGTTTGATTTATCATGGCTTTATACTCTCGTGTTTAAGTACAGGCATTCACATGTGACCGGGCACATTCCATATTCTTATCAGGTCATCAATCCATCAGGATAAGATTGTGACAGCCCTCCGTACATCTCTGTTTCCACCATCCTGTTTAGTCTTGAGAAACGACTACATTCCATGTTTCCAGATCTGTTTCACATAGGCCAATCTACATGTATGTATAGATCACAAGTTTATGATTTCCTCTATCTCTTCCAGTTCTGTGTCCGTTAACCCCTCACGTGGCAACAAAATCTCCTTGTGAATCTCAGTAGCAAATAGCAGCACACTCTACACAAAGGCGTTCATTACCTTATTCAACCGTGGAATACGGTTGGCGTTGGAAGTGCCTCTTTTTAGAACTATAATCGATTTTTCTATTCCACTCATACTTTCATTCGAAATTCTTCCGGCAGAAGCTGACTTATTTCCTAAATAGCGAAATTATATCAAATAGTTTGATGCACACGTAGAGGAATATTAAAAAAATAAAACAGTGAATGTAATTATTAAGCTAATATCAAAGAAACTGCGGAATATGCCAGCTTCAAATTTGACGGTGTCTCTGGCTGACTTGTTCACGCGTATACCAGAACCTTCATTGTAAAAAGAATTCATTTAGATTGATAATCGAGTCATGATACCTTAATTTCCGGGACAGTGACTTTAAAAGACGACTCTGGAGACGTTGTTGCTTTGGAATTTCCCGCCATTCCTTTGAATATATCAAAGCCAAACACCTACGCGTTTAAACACTGGCTTTAACCACGTCGACTACGGCTCTATGCGCAGGAATATGCTTACTCAGTGGAAATATATGAAGGCTAATTTGTCCAAACATCCTGTTTCTGTTAAAGTCCTTCGAAATTTACAATGTAAGTGTGTGCTTAGATATCTTCACTGGATGACCACTCGACCGGTAATCAATGGAACTAAAGGGACTTTCGATCGAATGGTTTCCCGACTGAAAATTCTCGAAAAAAATATATTGTTCGCTATTGATGTTATGGAATGTAATGATGCGAAAAGGATGGATTTTTGGTCATCGATAACATTTCGATGTGATGATCGCGGTTAAACATTAACGACTGCTATCAGAATCGCTGAAGATTGAGATAGGAAAGATGAAGACTCGTCCAGAACTTTCATCAATGAAGATTCATTTTTGGTGAATGTTGAGGGAAAGATGTTAGATGAAAGGAAAGAGAAAATCGGTCCCTTCAAACGCACGGACCCATCATCATCAACTCAATGAGAGACGATACTTCCGATGAGCGAGTGTATCTCGAAATCAATTGGTTCGACGAACTCGATGCCATAGCGGTTTTAAACGCTCGGTGCTTTCGACAGCTCAAATGATCTCAATATCTTGATGGCCTCGTTAATCCGAAAGCCTAGAGAAAGCGACGATGATCCCACGAATTAAGTTATTCAATGGTTACGACGTCACCCTCACCCCAATGACGACATTCTTCCCACGGCTTCGGTGATTCGATCATTTCGATGAATCGGCTCCCTTAAATCGATGATTCGATTGACTCGGCGACGCTCCGATCCTAACGAGATTTACTCCCGACAGTTCCCAAAGTTTTTAGCACATAGAACCGACTCTTACTTTTCGCTGGAAAAGGTTCGTCAAAGTTATCCAAGGAGAAGCCTTGCACGAGGTTCCGTAGGAAGTTTTTCCGCGGCGGATATCGCTGGGAGGAGCGAGGGTATGAGGAGAAGGAAAAATGAAAGGAAGGGTTTCGGCCGGCGGAAAACACCGATGGCTCCCGGCCTGGGGAAGGAGGAAGTTCCTCCCTTTCGTGGAAGGGTATGCGTGAGAGGAACGCTGATAAAGGAATGGCGGTGATAGAGGGTAGGGAGGGGGTTGGAGGGGCATGCAACGGTAATGGTAGGTTTAGAGAGATTGGCGTTGCCGAAATACGCGGAGGTCTCAAAAGGCTGGATAAGTGGGTGGGCTGGGGCCTTAAGGAAGTTTTGGGCCGGGGGAAACGGGGGTGGTGGTGGCGGGGGAGGAGTTTAGCATTGGGGGAGAGGGATAATTTCGGGAGAGGAGAGCAGTCAGGTGGGGATAAGTGGGCCCCTTCTCGCGCCGGGGCGCCAGTGTGAGGTGCCGGAGAAAGAGCGCTATGGCGGTGCGGAGGTTTTCGTAGCGGGCAAGTGTTAGGTGTGTTGGAAGCGAAAGAGGCGGTGGGACCCTTTATTTTTTTTTTAAGAGTTGGCAACGGGACAGGTTAAAGGGAGAGTAAAGGGTTTTTTTCTGGGTTCTTAGAATCCCCCCCAATTCATTCGGAGATGTAAGGAGAAACCCATTTCCTCTCGCACCACGGGGCTTTGGAGTTAAGCTGAATGGTGGGGATCACTTTTTTTCATTTTTTTTTCATCAGAGAGTCGAGGTGGGGAATGATTTCGCGCCCATTTGAGATTCCTTTTCTTTTTTTGGGTTCGTTAATTGGCCGGAACGGAAAAACGCCTTATTTTACGAAATCGAAAGGTCCAAGAATGGCTCGCGAAAGGGTTAAAGACGATTTTCCGTTTCCGACCGCAAAAAAAATAAAGAAAATACTCCTTGATTAATTTAGTCGCCTTATTGACTACAAACGTATCAATTGATTGTGTTTTAGATAAAAATTGGATCAGATGAAACAATGACAACACACTACTAGCCGGTAGTGAGTAATCAGCGGAGTAATTGAAGATACCGCAAGTAAAAAAAAAACTTATGGTAAAAATACATTTAAAAAATATGCCGGAGCTAACTTTCTCATTTCTTTCCCTCTTATTTTCAAATTGTATACAAAATTTTTGTGATTCATACTAAAATTTCCCCTTGCGACGCATTATCCCTACATACACAATGTAATGCCTGCGATCAATACTCCCTCAATTCGCTTCCCTAATTTTTCGCACCAGTCTCCTATACTCCATCCCTACACTCTCATGCATAACGGCGCTTAAGCATATGCTGTCTATAAACAAACGAATAAATAAATGTCTTAATCTCGCGTCTCAACCAGAGGATTGGTTTATATCAGCTCTCCAAATGATCATGTCCCCTGCCAACTTATTCATTTCCTCATAATTCCCTGCATTGCCATTTTCCATTGTATGTATCTATTAAAGAGTCAAAGAATTGGTACACTAAGACGGCACAGTCCTACGTTGGAATTTAACCGTTCTAGGAAAACTTTATTGGTTTTATCCGAACGTACGTATTAATTATTGACGAAATATAAACTCTTCTTCATCGAATAGTTCCATCTCACATTTTCTTCAGGTCAATGTCACCTTGAACTAGACATATTTTTACTCCGCAACATTTTGGATGCATCTTTCGATCTTCCATAAGGTTTTTAACTCTAAGAATTCATTAAAGAAACAATTCCAATTCCCAAATTTCATTAGCATTAATTAAGAATAAGAAGAAACACTTGTCTCAGATCTCTTATACGTATGCACTCTATCTGGAGAGCGCAAAATCATTTACTTGAAAAATCTCTGATACCTTTCAGTTCAACATCACACGAGTAATTTAATATGAATTTCTTGCTGTATACAAATAGGACAATGTCGGAGTAGCGAAATTCCTTAAACTAGTATATAGGATATTTACGTTTAAATTATAATATGGAAATATATTGAGACATTTTTTATTTTAGAAAACGTAAAACCTTGGTGATGTTCAAATGCTAACAAAAAGAGGTAGATCTTGAATTTATAAGGTGCCCCACAGGATTCGAAGGTATGAATTTAAAAAAAAGGTTGAATAACGCTAATTTGTCACTCACGGTGCTTTTAAGAAAGTTGCTTACGTAAAATGGAGAAACCATCAATAAAATGAGAAGCCTCTCACTGAGAAAATTAAATAAATAAAAAAGGTCACTTACCCGACTGCACTTCATTCTTCTCAAGCGATTCTCCGGTGTTTTGTTTCTTTCCCTCAACCCTGCACAAAGGAAAGAAAACAATTAAATAAAAATAAAGAGCCACCATCGGAAGAATTGCTTTGCTTGAAAACTACATTTAATTAAGTAAAGGAGACATCGTAACATCTCTTATTTCAAGGGAAAATCTTAAATTAAAATATCTTGGATGACCCTCAAGATCGTAAAGAAAAGTGGAAGTTTCCAGTGATATTACAAAAACTAATCATACTCGAAATATGCTCGAAAGAAACGCTCTTTTCAATACTCGTTGAGTTAAAAAGTCACCCTTAATTTTAACACAAGTCCCATACAAAGAATAAAAACTGAATATTATAGTTATATTAGTTCATAGTCTTCATGCCATATCTACTGAATAGATGTTACCGTTGCCATTTAACTGGATAGCTTTATGCTTATTATTTTGAGGATATTTTCCGGTACTTAAAATGATGGTTAAAAGGAGACAATAACTTTTACTCAGCATTAATTTACAATCGAGAAATACATTGTGAGCAATATTAGAATGTAAAATTATTACAGCCGCAAATTTATTTTCATATGTCCTTAAAAGAACTTAATAGAACAATAAAATTACACACTAGTACAAGGAAACTCATCCATGGATACTTCAAATTATATACCTCGCTAATTTTTTTCTTATTAAAACCTCAAGTGAGTAGCGTATACTGCGGATATCTTACATTAAACATGAAAACAATCGGAAAGATTCATATACAAACGGATATAGAATACTATTATTCATCAGTTCATTTCATCCAATAAGCACTACATTGCAACAATTTCAGAGCGTAAAAATCATTCGCTTTGACCGGGAACTCCGTTAAAAGTTACTGTTGCGGCATCTCCTGCAGTTTCTTAAAATTCATTAAGAACTAAACGAGATCCTGTGGACTATATTTTATAAATCTCACTATTCAATGCATAGAATATAATATTAAGTCAAATATATCGAATTTTGCTGTGAAAAAATCGATTTCCGAGAATAGAGGGGCGCTGTTTGCAATTGATTCCATTAATTTTCTTTAGAAAAGGAAAGAAAACTTCAGCTAAGTACTCAAAGTAATTTAAAGATTATGCCATTCAAATCCTGCGTCATAAGAAACTTAATTTCCATGGCCGTCTATCTCTCTGGGACGCATTTGCAAACTTGATTCTGAAAATAAATCGTGCGCCACAGATGAAAATTCAGTCCACGTCAACTTATTCCCAAGTAATGGGATAGGCCTGCAAAATTATTTTCCGGGCCAGATGACTGTCTTTTTCTGTCTCCTGTCTACTTAAGGCAACTACAAAATTAAAACTTCGCACCGATTTGCTAGTCATTCCTAGCATTTCATTTTAATAGGTCCGAATTAATGACGATTTCGTTAACTTTTTACTTAATGAGATACGGTGATATAATAATATGCATAGTATTGATATTAGTAGTAATGAATAAGAGTATTGTGACAAGATAGATAATGGGGGTTAGATAAAGAGTAAATTTGCGATGATAGATACATCAGAGGTCGACTGTGAAGTAAACGTGACCGGAATTTTCGCGTTCCTACGAGTCGAACTTTCGACCATCCACCGTATAGCCCGGACTTGGCCCCTTCAGATTTTCATCTCTTTACAAAGCTTAAAGACTTTTTGGCAGGAAAAAGATTTGACAGCGATGAAGAACTTAAAGAAGGAGTGACCCTGTATCTCAATGAGCTGGCGGCGAAGGACTATGCAGCAGGAATACAGAAACTTGTCACACGTTATGACAAATGCCTTAATTTGCTTGGAGATTATGTTGAGAAGTAGTTTAAAGTATCCTCTTTCAAATAAAATTTTTTATATTTGTTAATATTTACTTTTGTGTCTTTATTTCACGAACGGGTACTACTTTCCGGATGACCCTCGTAGATATCTATGAGCATTTTACTGAGGAAAATGTTAACGATACTATATGTTAACCACCACCATGAATTTTCACAATCTCTTAAAACATGTAGCAAGGGCTTCCTCAGCTATTATGGCTTCTTCTTACCCCGATTTTAATCCTTCTGCGCAATTCCTGTCATGCGTAAGGGCAATCTTGAACGAGATCATTGCCTTTACGTCCTTACTCGTACCTCTCTAATTCCGTAGGACTTTGAAATTGAAGCCTTTCAATTACGACGGATGTGACCTTATTGTTGAAGATATAATGCTTTAGGCACAATGAATAGTGATCAGCATTAAAAGTACACTGTTGAATGTGCATTAATCTGAATAATATGTTGAAGGCATCGAGTAGAGGAATTTTTTTGAAGGTATTTCGTTGAAGATATACGAGCATAGCTTATGTATAGCTCGTATAGCTTAAAACCTACCACTGAAGACATATTTTTGAAGAAACATGGCTGAAAACAATGCTGAAGGCTTTTGTTTCTCATTGTTTCCGACCTAACAAAGATACAAGACATTTTTTCTGAAATTTTTTGACTCGGAAATTTTTCAGACCATCCACGTAGATCTTATGACATATTTATTTAAACCACTAGGGATTTTTCCATTGCATATAAAATGATTTACAATATCATTCAATACTGGTATTGTATTACTCAGTATTATTATTCGAATGTATGGCCCTTCGTAATTACTGAGTGGAATTTTACAATTAGCTTTCAGGCAAGTTATTTCTTTGGTGAAATGTTTAGAGAATCTGGATGCAATTAAAATCTAATCTAATGCAATTAAAAACGGTATCCTGTAAGAATAGTATTTGACTTATTCCTAGAATTACTCATTTTCCAGATTTTTCTCACTGTCACGATTCCTTAGATCTTGAAAACTCTTACACAGTCCTCCCATGCATAGCTTAAAAGGTTGGTGTTTTGACAAGTGTCTTGGTTTCCCACCAGTAGGACCCGGGTTCACATTCCGAAGCTGTCAGGATTCATTAAAACAAGTCCATATCGCTAATTGGGATGTTAAGTGGAGAATAATTCAAGTGCAATTCGCCTTCTGCCGAGTGGGACGTGAAATTGAGATCCCCTTGGAGCCTTTCCCTAAGAAAAGGCCAATTTCAACGCGGGATTTCTCCAATTATCCCCATTCCCTAAAAACCTTACCCTGACCGAAGAACCCCACTATATCTTTTGGAAAAGTAATAGTTACTGCAGGTCGCCTCCAATAATAACAATTACCCCTTAAAGTCTTACCGAAGGTGTACGCTAAATAATAATATACACAGGGACAGTGCTACCGCTGCTTTTCACTCTCAACCCTAGTGTTTATACAAGCTCAAATTCTAAGGCATCGATACTCTTTGAATATCGTCCAATCCCATGACCGAGTTGGTGCGGTAAGTAAAGAGTCCCCAGGGAATGGAACGACGAAGGGTGAGTCGTGAAGGGGGAGAGAGGGAAAGGATGAAAAAGGCCTTCCTTGGATTCGTGGAAGAGGAGGGCTGGAGAAGGGGGAATGGACGGAAGGGTGAGGTGGATAGCATGGTAAGGTGGGGTGGAGCAGAAATAGGGCGGGGAGAACTAGAATAGGGTGAGAGAAGAGAGAGAGAGGAATGGAAAAAGAGTTTTGAGGAAAGGAGATTTCGGGAGGAGGAATAAAGCGCCTGGCGGGGAGAGGGAAGGGGGCGTCGCGGCGGAGATTGGCGGAGGACACCCACTCCTTCGACGCACTCTCATCGCTTGCTCGTCGTTCTAGGGGCTGGGAGAACTCCGCGGTGGATTGCGGGAAGTTAAAGGGATTTCCTCGGGCGCCCATTCACAGTTGACGCCATGCTAGGCGGGCGGAGATGGGGGCGAAAGGAGCGGAGGAGGAGGGACTGGGGAAGAAAAGGACTTGGATTGAAAGCGGGAAGTGAATTGACGACGTGGGATTGTGGGCGGAGAGACTTGTGAGGGAAGATTTTGAAAGGACGAGAAGATGTGAGATGGCGGGCGAGGGACCTGAATGAATGAAAAGTTTACTTTACTTTAAGGATCGAATTTCCCGCGGAGCAATGCCGAAGAAAATAACAAGCCGGTAAGAACAAAGAGAAATGATACCAATCAAGCGACGAAAACAACGATGCGTTTTCGCGCGCCTCAAGATTCAGGCCAAACGAAATTATCTGCATTTTAAAAATTTTCCCCCGGAAATTTATTCAATTATTTTGGTCCAAAGTGGTCAAAGTAGGAAAGACGTAAGAAGGAGCTTTACGCAGAGTAAAGAAGCTTTTACAAGGAGGAAGGAATTAATGGCATTGAACTTACGAAAGAATTTTATGAAAAGACTAATGATAACTTTGATATGGAACGTAGTTATATGAAGCACTAAAATGAGGTCATAGAGCTGATATGGCAGACTTGGACTGAAAGAATTTTAGATCTAGTCGTGGAAAAGAATGGAAAAGGTAAAATACACGGAAAAATGAAGAAGTTAATAGAAAGGACAAGAGGAGGAGATAAAGAGTTACCGATGAGAAATCCAAACGAGAATAGAAAAGCGGTAAAGGGAATGAAAGACCACGAAAGAAGTGAGAATGTCAGACAGACAAGCAA